>JABUQX010022684.1:15000-46253 GCA_015478945.1 Trachelipus rathkii
GAGGATAATGTGTGCCTATCTAAGCTACCATTTTTTACGTCTTCAAATGTGTGACTATTGTTAATTATTTTAACAAAACCGTTTTCTGTGTTATTTTTGTCTTCGATATCGGAGGATTTCCGGAGCTCGCTATCGCTATTCAACTCAGGCTCCGTCGTTTCAAAATTCGCGCTCACTTGCTTCCTCTCCTCGTGCCGAATATCGATTTCGCTTTCGATTTCTCCGTTTTCTTCGTTCGAGTAAGGAGGAGAGTCTTCAACAATAATAGTAGAAGAGAGGATTTTTTTTCGATTTCATCGACGACACACTGATCAGAGGAGACATTCGTCAGAGTAGGAGATGATGATTCGTCGTAAATCATTTTGGGTGTCGCGTCACCATATAAATTATGGTCCTCACTCTCTTCACAATTGATGGTAACGACGTTCGAGCCCCTCTCGCTGCAGCCAATGTGTAAATCATCTTTTGTTGTTTGATTTGCCTCTTCCGATAGGATATTGTCTATTACTTTACTTTCTGAGACACAAGTCTTCGTTTCTTCTCTTATTTTATATTCAGGACCATTAGAAGATAAGGGTGTTGTATCAACGCTATTATTATTATTATTATTATTATTATTATTATTATTATTATTATTATTATTATTATTATTATTATAATTGGTAGTAGTGGTGATGATAGTAGAAACGTGTTTACTGTTGCTTGCTTGTTTTAAATCAACTTGTTTTTCATCATCATCATCTGCTTCTTCTTCGCTTATTACGCCGGAAACAATCTCGGCTGATAAAATGTTCTCGTCATTTTCTGTCAAAGAAACATTTAAAGTTGTATCGATGTCATTGACGAATTCAGTTTCTTTTTCTTTCGTCTTTTTTTCATTTTGTTTCGTCGTTTCACAATTTGTAAAGCTGTCATTCATATCGCTCATTTCTTTCAGTGAGTGTTCTTCATTTGCAGAATTATTAGAGACCTCGTTGTCATCATTATTGCATTCATTTAAATCGATGTCAAAATCGTCATTCTTTTCTGCAATCAACGTTTTCCTCTTTATTAACATCATCGTAACGAGAGACGATGATATATTTATATCAGAATTATTAATGCAAATGCAATACTTTGATTTTTGTTCACTTTCCCCGTAACCCAATTCGTTACACTCAACTGCATCTGCGTTCGCTGACGCTGTACTTATGAAATAATCAGACGAGCAATTACAAACACTCGATCTTACACAACCCCCTTCATTATCTTCATCAGTTTGACAACGATAGTTTAATTCTTCCGAAATAGAGAAATTGCTTGAATCGATTTGATCAAGGCAATTTGTAACAGAATCCGAATCAATAACAGTTGTTACCGAACAGTTGTTACGAATAGGTACGATTTCTGAGTATTCCGATTCGAGAGAAGCGTGTTTCTCAGTCATTGAAATACCTTCTTCTGTTTGGTCCGTTTCGTCATCCGAATAATCGACTACGCACAACTTTGCCGAATGAATATTATCGTCGATATTCGAAGCAATTTCGCAAGAGGACGTGAATTCCGACGTACATTTTTCTTCTATTTCGTAATACAATTTTTCAGTGCATTTAATATTATCATAATAAATAGGCTTATTTTCATCCTCAATGTCTTCCTTTATATTTTCAATTGAATTACCATTAGATTCCGCATTGGGGATATTTGGGATTCTTTTGCTTCACTTGGGTCCCCATTTTCTTCCTGATCTCGTTCTAAGATTTCTGGTCCTACATTATTATTATTATTATTATTATTATTATTATTATTATTATTATTATTATTATATTATTATTATTATTATTATTATTATATTATTATTATTATTATTATTGGAACTTAAAGCAATTTGAGAGCCCGAGGAATTTAAATTCCTCTCTTCTATTGATTCCGATTGCTCTTCGTCATCTCCCTTTTCTTCAGTAGCTTCCGATGCTTCTTCTACTTCTTCTTTCTCCTCCTCCTCTTTTTCTTCTTCCAATATTCTTATTTGATCATCGTGAGAAGTAGGATTCTCATTTTGTTTTCCTTTATTTTTAAATTCAAATTTATTTTCGTCCTCAAGAAGCGAGGTTGTATCTCCGTCAATGGTGACATAATGAGATCCCTCCGTGTCTAAAGATAAATTTGTATTTAAGCCTTTGGGGACATTTTCGTCATTAAATGATTCAGCATCGTTTTTATTCATACAATCATTATTTACGGCAATATAACAATTTTCTGTCGAAAGATCCGCGCTTACTGTGACGAATTCTTTGGTTTTAAAAGAGTTGGCCAGACTAGAATCTATTAACATATTTACATTCGGTTCAATAAAAGTTTCGGCGGTTGTCATTTCTTCCTCTTCGAGGTCTACCAATGATGACTAGAAAGACTCTTTTTCTATTTGCAGAAAAGATAAACGCCTCTAATAACGTCTCTGTGAGTGGGTGAAGCTTGCCTTTCTTTATTATAACACGAGAAGTTTTTTTTAATTAGTCTCTAAAGAATCTTCTTCCTTATTACAAGTCGCTTGTTCTACAGATTGGCAAACAGCATGAGCAATTTCACAATATGAAAGGCTAACGCCCTTTCCATCCACGAATCCCGCATCAATTTGAGACAAGTCTTCTCCATCATTACATTCATTGACCTTAGAATTTTATCAATTTGAGACAAGTCTTCTCCATCATTACATTCATTGACCTTAGAATTATCCCCTTGATTTATCCCCTTAATTATCCCCTTGATTTGATGTCGTTCTATTTTCGGTCACTCCCCTATCACAAAGCTTCCTTTCGATGCTCGTCTTCACGAGTTCTATTTCCTCCTCTTCTTCTTTTCCTCCTCCTCCTTCTTCCGTTTCCCTCTTGAGAGTCTTAACTCGACGATGGATGTGAATCCTCTTTTAGTTAATTCTTCTTCTCTATATCTTTCTTCCTTCTTTCTTGCCTTCCTTGAACTCTTCCTTAAAATATTGGCTTTCTCTTTGCCATCGATCACGCACACCAAATCCCAGTTTGCTTGTATGATTAATTAGGCAAACTTCTTTTTTTCTTCTTTTTTTTTCCTTTTTTTTCTACAATGATTTCATTATTCAATGGCGTAATTTCTCCGAAAAAAAAAACCACACAAATGTATTTTCTAATTCACTTTCACAGCACACCAAAGTTTTGTCTTACTATTATCACTTCTTTTGATAAACTGATAATACAATGAAAATTCTGAACAGTTTTTTTAATCATTTAATACAGTTGTGCTTTATTATATTATTATCTTATCGTAAATGTTATCGAATGTGATACTAAGACAATTCACATCAATGAAAATTTGTGTTACAAACTTGTGCAGTGTTGTCCCTATATAAGCAACGACCTTAATAGGAAAAAATTATTAACCTAAATTCCTACAAATATATACGTGAATATAAAACCAGTAATATATAATCATATACATATAACTCACCTACTAATACTACTACATCATAATTATATACGAATATCTATCAAATTATAATCACTATCTATATAAACAATATTATTTCACATTGTTATATAATGTTAATATTACAATATTTAATTATTTAATATATTTTATTACTAAGGCATTGGACTTAATATATAAGAAAGACCTCAGAGAAATTGAGAGAAATGCTGACAACAGAATTTGAAGTTGAATCGATGAATGTACAATAATTGGGAGAGCAACCTTGTCGCAAGCAAGAAAAACTTCCAGAAAGACATGTCCACTGTCCAATAAACCTCACCTGCCGCTTTGACAGAAACTTAATTGAAAAACAGAATGAAAAATTTGGTTATATTTTATAGTAAATTTATTATATATATTATATATTAAATAATTTAAATAATATATATATATATATATTTATCTTAATAATATATTTATATTATAGTATATCTAATAATATATATATCAGTATATTATATTATATAAATATGATATATTAATAGTATAGTATAATTATATAGTCTTACATATATATATATATATATATATTATATAATATTATACTAATTAATATATACTTATATATAATTATCATTCTTCAAACATATTCATACACAATTAACTAACAAATATTGTTTTTATATCTTTTTATATATAGGTATAACAAAAAGAATTTTTTCAATACATACTATTTAGATGGTTCTTGTGAAAATAATATGTTCATAATTTTACGTCACATTCCAAGGCGCTGAATGTTTCATAATGTCAATATGAATAAAGTCAGAAATTCATAGTGCACAATAGATATCATAAGTCCTTGACCTTAGTACTATTGATTAAATATGAATTACTACCCATGCTGGCTAGTATTATTTGCTAGTTATTATCGAAATCACACGGTTCTCGAATATCACATTTGAGTACCACGAGGTATACTCACTCTATTTACCCTACAAAGGGACAAGGTGCGAACTTCTCAGAATATACAGAATTAGGATGGAGTCGAACAGCCATAAGATACATAAGAACATTACTTACTATCAACCTTCTATAGAGATGTCTATTCTAAGAGCTTCACTTAATTGCCATATACTATATCAATATCTTGTATATCAGTATCCTATGCCTAGCAGCGAGAGATTGATAGGTCATTCTATTTGTATAAGGTACAATTCATTTTTTAATTAACATATCATATAATTAAACATTATATTTTTTAAAAGGTATTTTTTTAAAGAAAGGTAATAACACAGCAATGTGCTAAAATATATTGAAGAAATTATTATCAACCTACTGGATGTTGACATGTTATAGACTATAAATAACCATCAAATCTGGTATATATAACAAATTCATCATCAATATCATGCGAAAGCCACACCATTTACGACTATCACATAAAAGGATGATAATTATCAAAGCTTGCTACGAGACATTACAACTATATTTCATTATTAAAATGGATGATTTAATATATTAGTCACTACTCGTGACGTATCGTAGTAATCATTAAAAAAGAAAAGTATGGATACAACAGGCTATGGATTTTAGTTATCAAATGTTATATAGTTATATGCTTAGAAATGAAGTTGAATGACCTTTTTGCTTTTTTTATAAACTTATAAAATTTTTCCATTGCTTCACGAATTTTATATTGTTTATTACGACATGAAAAAATAAGTTAATTTTAAATTTAATTCATCAAAAAAATATTCTTTAAAAAATGATGAAAATCATTTAAAGGTAGAAGTCATCCTCAGTGTTAGAGGCAGGGAGGTGAGCTTTTTTTCCCACGCCATGTTTCAACACGAACGCGTGGTATAGATCCATTTTGGCGTGCGCGTGATCGTATTATATAGCAAAAGTTAAGAAAATTAAAAATAAAAAAGCGCTGCGTTTCTTCTCTTGGCCGCGAAATGTATTGAGTGTCGTTTAGCCTTAACGCTTCATGAATTTTTGCATAAGGTTTTGTAGTTCTTCTCTTTTACCTTCTATTTTTATGTTGTTACTTGTTTTGGTCACAGTTTGCCATAATGTAGAGCTTTTTAGATGTTGTCATACTAATTTGCGAGTTAAATCAATGTCCTCGGTATGCATATTCATACATTTTAGTTTTACTTTATAGATATATTAATTTACAAGATTATTATATATATATATTATATTATAGATACTTATAAATATATATTTATATAAATAGCAACAAATATATATATAATATATATATAATAATATTTTTATCAATATTATATATATATATATATATATATATATATATATATGTATATCAGGGTTGGGTTCCAGTACAAGTACTTGTACTTAATTAGTCCATTTTTTGGAGTACTTGTACTGGTACTTGAACTTGCAGTTTCTAAAACCAACTGTACATGTACTTGTAATTGTACTTGAGCCTTTTGTACTTGGTACTTTTGCTTGGTACTTGCAAGTGTACTTTTGCATTTTTTAATCTGCCAATATTTTTTTTCCTTTTTATTCATTATTTTACTATTGCGATATTAATGTTTTTTATAATAAGTTACATTAGATAAACGCCAGTCATGTTTGTATAAGTACGCACGTTATATATATATATAATAATATATATATATATATATATATATTATATTAATATATATATATATATATATTATATTATATACGTATTTATATATAATATATTATAATATTATTATATTTAATAACATATATAGTATAATATATAGTTATAATATATAATATTATATATGATTATATATATTATATATATAATATTATAGTATATATATATATATATGATAAATAATATTCATCATCTCATCATCATTCATCACATCTCATTTCATTCATCATCAAACTCACCTTTTTTTTCCCAAGACTGGGGTAATTGGTGCGTAACATGTACCAGAAACAAAAAAAGTAGTAGAAGAAATATTGACACAAGTCGTAATAGAAAGCCCATGCTTGAAACTCCTTTATACCTACTAGTGGGAACTCGCCGCACAGAAAATCCACCCTAGAGGTTTCACGTGACTGCGACGGACCCTTCATTATGGCATCTGCCAATTGGGGTTCATCCCTTGGCCAGTTGTGGGTCTCTACTAACCAGACACCCCACATAAACGCTCGCATTACTGCCTATTTATGTCTACTTTTTCTCGCCCCTGCCAACTCACATTTCACTACTCCAGACTTCTTTTGCTGATCTCATCCAGTTTCTTTTTCTTCGTCTCACATCCAGTCGTTCCCAACACACTCACCACTATACATCCACTTAACCAACCGATCTATCAATCCATTATTTCCATCATGAAAACAAAAACCTATCTAAAACATACTTTCATTTATTTCTCTCATTTTAATCCTTTCTTTCAGTTTGTGTGCCTTCTGTATTACGTTTCTTCCTCATTTTTATCAATTCTTCTCGTACCTTAACACGCGACAAAGATTGTCCATCTTAACACATTGTAATCTTTGAGATCTATTCTCTCTTATTCCAGACCATAGTCGTTACTACTATGATTCATTCAACACAGGTATACAATCTCTACCACAAGCAAAACAATAGCGCACTCCAAGACTTATTGTCTCTTTTACATCTTCACTCAAGAATTTAATTGGCATCCAGCCTCACTTCCTGCAATTCACAAACTTACCTATCTATCACCGGCAAACATCGATCCGTTCAACTTTTCGTCCAACATATTATATGATCCTAAATCTAAACTCCAGTCACTTGTTCCCAGCTGCTCACCATCTGAAATAACTTCACAACCGAGGACTGTCCTCAACTCGTAACCATAACCTTACTCTTATCGACGTTTTACTTTCAAACCATTCTTTTTACACACCCTCCAAATCTTTCTACCAACCTCTCAAACTCTCTTTCGATTCACCTCACAAAACCATATTTTATAGGCCTATATATATATGATTATGTATATATATATTATATTGTATATATTATATTTGTATATTTATATATATAAAGTCGTTTTGTGATTTATATGAGATTTTTGAATGATATTTATTTATTTATATAAAAAGCGCCCGATAACGTTCAGTGTTAGAGCACTCGCCCCAACAAGTGCGAGGGTCCAGGTTCCCACTGGTTTCGTGCGTGGGAGATAGTGAGCTATTTCTCCCTTGGGCTTGCTCCGTCCTGCTCGGCATCGTTAAATGAGTACACCTCCTCCTTTGATTAGGGCTTCTGCCCGTGAGTGATTCGGCAGTTTGCTCTGTAAAAAAAAAAAAAAAAAAAAAAATAAAAAAAAAAAATATATATATATATTATCTATATATTATTAATATATTTTATATATATATATATATATATATATTATATAGTATATATACTATTATATATATTATCTTAATATCTATATATATATATATATATATATTACTATATATATATTACTAATACTATATAATAATATAAACAAGGCCCGAGAATGGTGATCTCATTGATTTGGGAAGTTGTACATAACAATAACGTTTTTAGGGTATAGTTCCGATGGGAAGTTGGAGAGGTCAATAAGTTAGTACCTTTATATATAGGGTGAAGGGGAAAAAGGAACGTAAGGAATTATAGGGGAACTAGTTTTATTGAGTGTTGTAACATGTGGGAAGATATATGTTGAGTATTTTTGATCGATATGATGGTTTTTTGGCCGTCCCCCCCCCGAATGAGTGAATGACTATTTGGGTGGAAGAATAAGTTTGCCGTTTACGAAGTGGTAGGAGTGGATGTGTGTGATCTTAGATATCCTGTTTCATTGAAACAAATGATTGGGATAATTGAGGGAGGATTAATAATAAATTGTAATTTATGGATTTAGTGGATTTGCAACTAGGCGTATAATATGGATTAATAAGGTGGAATTTCCTGGCAGGTGGTTGTGATATTGGTTGTTGGTTTTGGTAAGCTTCTGAATTAGGAAATCAAAGTATGTTTATGACGATAGTGTAAGCTGTGTAAGAATAAGTAGTCGAAAGAAATTATATTTTCAATATTAATTTGGAGTGAGACAGGATGTGGTATGTCTCCTTGGTAATCCATATCTGTTATATGGATGAGGTATTGAAAGAATTAAAGTATAGGTGACAAGGAATACGAGTTAGAAAATGATGAAGAATTTATGAGAATGGAAGATTCCCTACCTATTATATGAGGAGTGATTTGGTTGTTGTGTGGCGAATTCTGAAGAGAGTCTTGATTGAGGACTAGTAGAAGAGATTTTGGTAGGGTTGTAAAGAAAGGCTTGAAAGTAACGTAGATAAGAGTATAAGTTATGGTTGTGAGTGAGGATCAGACCTCTAGTGTGAGTTATGTTATTAGTATGGTGACGCAAGCTGGAAAAAGTGTCCTGAATTTAAATATTTAGAAGTATATGTTTGAATGAAAAGGGAGCGGATGATGCATAGTGTAGTAGGAAATTTGTGAAAGGCAGGAAGGGGCTGGTGCAATATAATCGTTGGTGGATGTAAAGGACTAAGTTTTTTAAGTGCGCTATGGTCTTACATAAGGGGTAATGTGTTAACCTTCGTGTTAATGTAAGGTAGTGGGACTATGGTCTGGGATAAGAGGTATATAGACATAAAGCATGATGTGTTCAGATGGACAATATCTTAGGGGTGTGTTTAGGTGTGAATAAGAAAAGATAAAATGAGGAAATGAACGTATATTAGAGAGTTTGTTGGTGTGGAGATTGGGGTTAAATGAGGAGTAAATTAAGAAGGACGTTGGATTGGTTTTTGGTCCATGTTGGAAAGGCATGGATGACAGACGGTCCGGTTAAGATACGGATGTATAGTGGTAAGTGTGTTGTTGGGGAATCGACCTGGATGGGAAGACAGTTAAGAAAAAGTGAATACAGTAAGAAAAAGAAATGCCTGGTAAGAGATGAGATGTGAGTTTGGCAGGGCGAGAAGAAAAAAGGTGCATTAACAGGAGTGAATGGTGGTTTGTGAGGAGGTATTGGTTGTGGCCTCACCTGGGCCAAAGGAATGAACCCTACATTGATCGAGAGGTCATAGTTGAGGGTCAATCGCGGTCCCGTGAAGACTAGGTGGATTGTTTGACCTGCGACGAGTTCTCACAAATTGGTATAAAGGGGACGGTTAAGGCGGGCTGTTCTGTTTCTACCTTGCTATAATATTCTTGTCTACTATTTTTATGTTTTCCGGTATAATTTTAGCGGCCCTTGCCTCACAGTCTGGGGAGAATAATGTATGGGATGATGAAATGATGAATGGATGATTGATGATCCGATATATATATATATTAATTATATATATATATATATATATATATATATAATATTAGTTTATATATAATTATTATATATTAAAAAATATATATATATATTATATATTATTATATAATATATATATATATATTAATATATATTATAATATATATATATTATATTATTATGATATTATTATGATATTATTTTTTGGGAAGCGTAATTTTATAATGAAAAGAAGGCACTACAATCAAATCTCATGCCAGAACTTCTATTCAAAACGTTTCGATGATCTCAATACTGTCATCAATCCTCAGGAAAGTACACGTAAAAAATATATAAATTAGCAATATTTGTTATTGCTATTTATTTATTTTGTTATGTGTCTTTTTCCTGAGGATGATGTACAGTTTGAGTCAGTTGAAACGTTGAATAACAGTTTCTTGAATGTATTGTTTCAGATATTGTTAGTTACTGATCTTTTCAGTTATATATATATATATATATATATATATAGTATATATATATATATTATATATATAATATAATATATATATTATCTATTATATATAATATATAATATTATTCTTATATTATATATATATATTATATATAATATATAATATATATATATTATGACAAGTTTTTCATAAAGTACTTGTACCTTGTACTTTGTACTTTGTATATCTTACCATGTACTTGTCACTTGTAACTTGTTACTTGAACAAAATTCGTGAGTACTTTGTACTTGTACTCTGTACGTTTGAACAATTCTATAGTATACTTGTACTTGTCTTTGTATTCTGTGAAAAAATTGTACTTGAACCAACCCGATATATATTAAGTATTATATTATATATATATTAATTATATTTATTTATATATAATATATATTATATATTTATATATAGTATATAATATATATATATATATATATATATATATAATAATTATATATATATATATAAATATATATATATATATTATATATAATATATATAATATATATAAGATATATATATATATGTGTGTGTGTGGTGCTTGTTATCCTTATCAAAAATAGCCCGTAGCAACTCTTAATTTCATGAAGACTAGTATGGAATAGTTTGATAACGACTTTTGGCAATGAAGATAACGCGTTAAGAAAAATAAGTAAGGAAAATATTCCTATGTTTATTTTATTATACATTGTCTATGGTGGCCTTATGCAGTGAATACCAACCCTGATCATGATTTTCATTGTAACATTAAATTATTTCGTAAATGAGCCTGTTAAAGGCATGTAATGCAAGGAAAACGTCAGAGAAAGGCTATGGTAATAAAAGTTATTGAACGTCCTCTTAATTTATATTTTATAACGTAAAATTAAACCTTCATTAATAAATACTTTTTATATTATTTTTATTAGTATTATGGTGTTGAAGAAATATTTTATTCCCTCACCTCACTGTGTATGAGGGATATGGATATGGTTAGCACTCTGTAGTACAAATGATCATGTGCCATGCATTTCCCATCTCATTTCTCGAGATATTTTCTTTTATCCATTTTCTTAATTATCATATATAATATATAATTAATTATAGTTATAATTATAACTTTATAGTACTATATTATATACTATATATTATATATCTATTATATATATATATATATTAATATAATATATAATATATATATATATATATATATTATATATATATTATATAAGTAAATTATAATATATATAATATATATATATTATATTAGATATATATAATAATATAATTATATTGGCAAATTGTACAAGCTGTAGGCGTTGCTGTTAAAGACGTAAGTTGACGAGATTTTTAAGTTTTGCGAAGTTTTTTTTTCCGTGAAATCGTTAATCGAATAATTTGCAATTTTTGAGTTCGATTTTTTTGGAAAAAGGAATTTGTATTAGGCATTTATTTTGCTTAAGTTTAATTTTTTTTATTAAATATTTATACAATAATTAATAATAATAATAATATAATAATTAATAATAATAATAATAATAATAATAATAATAATAATAATAATTAATAAATAATATAATAATAAATAATATAATAATAATAAATAATAGGCCTAATAATAATACTAATTTATTCTCGTAATTTTTAAAACTTGTGCCCCCGAATGACACACATGCCTAAGCTTATCTTTTGGCCTGCTAACTTTATGTTTATAATTAGCGTCTTTTTACGCATGTTTTTCTTTGACAGTTATTAAAATGTCTTTGCAGTGTGTGCATGGTATAGATGGCCAGATTTTTTTAATGCTCACAGTAATATAGCTAGAGAACGGCAGATCCTACAGTAAAAACAAATTATCATATTTGGATGGTATTTACATGGATTTAAACTTTTTTTTTTTTTTTTTTTTTTTTTTTTTTTTTGAAGTAAATAAAATTTTTTCAACTAGAAGGAATATGCCCTAGGGTAAATCCGCAAAGATGGCAGTGAGTCCGGGGTCTTCTCGCTCCCGGTGGACGACGGGGGGGATTCTAATCCCCCCCTCCGGGGATTGTCTCCGGAACCCCCGCTCCTTTGGTCTTTGGTGTCGCGGGTGGTTTCCTCCTGACTCATTCCCTCCGTGGGTATGAAACGTCCCCCGCCCCTCTGTCCCCCGTCGGCTTCGAAGCCCCCTAGAAAAACTTAAAATTTTTCCAAAAAAAAAAAACAATTATTCACCACTCAAATTTAGTGGGGCTCGAGGCCGGACGGGGGACAAGAGGGGGGTGAGTCGTTGCGTACCCCGTGAGGGGATTGGCGGAGGAAACCCCCGCGACACCTCAAAGACCAAAAGCGTCGGGGTTCCGTCGAGAACCATCCCCTCGGAGGGGGATTAGTCCTCCCGTCGTCCACCGGAGCGAGAGACGCCCGACCTCTGCTTTTGATCTTTGCGTTTACCTCTATGGATTATTCTTGTAGTTATAAATAAAAAAAAGTTTTATCTTAAAAGTTAAATCCCAGTCTCTAGAATTTTTCGGCTGATTCTCAAATATATAATTTGGTTACTGTAGGTCTGCGTTCTCTAGCTAACATACTGTGTCATTAGAAAAAATCTGTACTCTATTCTATATATAATATATTATTAGGTATAGTTATTATATATATATATTATTATATATATATATATTATATATATATATAATTATATATATATATAATATATATAATATAAAGATATATATTATATATAATATGAAATAATATTATATTATAAGTATATATTATATATATATATATTATATATTATAAATAAATTATATATATATATTTCAATACATTTCAAAACAAAAAATCAATAATAATGAAATATTACAATCTAAATAATAAATAAAGGCTCTATGTAATAGATGTGTTGCTTCAACAATTTATTCGTTCATACATGAATTCTGGTAGTCGTAGGTCTGAGCTATTGCCCTCTATTCTAGCTTAAATTTATATGATAAAAATATCGTCGGAATTGCATTATGAATATATATATATCTGCTGAAGAGAAGAGACGAGAGACGCGAATGTAAAAAACGCAAACATATACTTTATAACTCGTTACTTAACAGTCAGTTTCTACAAATTGTGCCATATTATATATATATATATAATATAATATATATTATATATATATATATTAATATTATATATTATAATTATATATATATTTATATAATATAGTATATATATTTTATATATATATGTATATATTATATATATATATTATATAAAATATATATATATTAGGAATTTAATAAAGATGTTGACTCCGTTTATACGGGGAAAATTTTTCGATAAGAAAAACAACGAATTTTCGGGCCTTTACTTTAAGATGCATATTTCTGTTATTTATTACCAGTTATTGCAATTTTAATTTTTAAGAAATTAACAAAGATTTTATTATTATTATTATTATTATTATTATTATTTATTATATTAATTTTTTATTTATTATTATTTATTTATGTTTATTATTATTATTATTTAATTATTATTATTATTATTTATTATTATTATTATTATTATTAATTATTATATTATGTAATCATTTATTATATTACGGGCATAATTACATTATATTATTTAATATGAATTCAATGTTTTTACTAAGTTTCTTTCATTTTGTTAATTTGATTTGAAAATTACTTTATTATAATGTATGGGTATTTTTATTTAAAAAAAACTCTCCCCCCGGGACCCGCTTGCTTGCGAGCGGGGCACCCTCTGCTCTGCGGGGGACGTGGGGGGATATAGGGGGGGGGGCCGAAGGCCCCACCCCTGGATCAAAACATAAAATATATTAAAATAATAATAATAATCATTTTATTATTGCTCAAGGTGTTTCTACAAACTTTACGTAAATACATTAATAATAATTTAATTTAAATAAATAGCCTAAGCTACGGCCTAAGCCTATCGTCATTTTTTAGTAGGACTATAGGTGTGAAGATACAATAGAAAGGAAAGAGGAAATAGATGAATATTAAGTTAAATTAAATTTTTAGACGCCAGTATTTACTATTTTAATTTAATTCCTCAATCAATTGAATTACTCTTACATCTTTATTGATTTTTCGTTCCTGGATGTCATACATCTTTATAAATAGAGCCATTATATTTATATAATTAGTATATATATAATATATAATATATATATTTATAATATATATATATAATATATATATATATATATAATATATATTATATATAATATATATATATAGTATTATATATATATATATATATATATATAATTGATATATTATATACTATATATTATATATACTATATATATATAATTATATATATATTATAGGTATAATTGGGTTTAGAAGTCGACAACTTCAATCATCCATATCCTCAAATAACTACAAATAGCCATTTCAGGAATAAAGGAATATCATTGCCTGGAATGCTGGTATCCACATTTTAGGGCGGAAAATGTAAAATAAACAAAAAAGTAAGAAAAAAAAGATAAAAATAAATATAATCTCAAAAATACAGTATAGCGACATGCAAAAAAATGAATATCATTTTTGGAATCCTGGTAGAATTTTATTATAAATAAAATATTGTAAAAAATAAAAAAAATAAAAAATTTTTTTGCTATATAGATTATAGTAAATGATTAGAGAGCCTATTTAGTAGACCTTTTATTGGTTACGTCGTGGGGGTAAAAATGATAATAGATCTTCTATTAAATTGTGCTTTTTTTTCTTTACTAAAGAATACCACAAAGGTATACTCGCACTCGATTGGCAGGAGTCGGGTCTCCTCACGGCCTTTCCGGGGAACTACGTGTAGGTACTAATTCCCACCCCTCCGATGGGAGGGTCCTTCCGAACCCCGCTCTTTGGTACTTGGGTGTCGTGGGGGTTACTCCGTCCCTATCCCCTACGGGGTATGATAAGAACGTCCCCCTGTATTCCCCGTCGCTCGAGCCCCTACATGTGCCGTGTAATACTTTACAAATAATAATATTATAGTTTGATGTCTCCCTGCTCCTAAAAAAAGAATCATGGAAAAAATAGCGCAATATTTATTGTTTATTTATTATTTATTTTTTTTTTTTTTACATTTTCCTAACTAAAATTTTTTAACAAGGATTCCAAAAATTGTATTTGCATTTTTCGTCTGTATGCTATTGTGGTTAGTGTTTTGAGATATTGATTTTTGTTTTTTTTTTTTTTTTTTATTTTTTTTTTTTTTTTTTTTTTACTGAACATTCCTGCCCTAAAATTTGCCAGGTAATTTCCAACAATGTATGTTGCCTTTTTCCCTGTAACTATTGTACGGGTTTGTTGAGATTATGGGATCGATGATATGTGTTGTCGTCTCTAACCAAGATATCGACCATAAGTTTATATTATTATATATATTATATTATATAAATTATTTATTATATTAAGTATAATATATATTATATATATATTATATATATATATATATATTTAATATATTAATTATATAGATAATTATATATATATATATTAATATATTATATATATATATATGTGTTTTTATTATTATTATTATATTATTTTATTTAACCGTAATTCTTATTCCCGCTAAAGCGGGGTAGTGGTACGTGCAGCTTTCCTAATTCATTCAGCTCGCCCTCACCCACCTCCTCTCCATTTCCATTCTATCTTCTCGCTTAACGGACCTATCCTTTCTTCCACCCTCTCCTGCTCTCCTCCAACATTTCCTTTTATTTCCCATCCATCCAGTCTTTCTTTCTTGGGTCGTCCCCTTTCTATCCTTTCCTATGCCCCTCCGCGCCCAAACTTCTCCTAACCACCCTCTGCTCCGCCATTTCTCTCCAGATTGTCCACAACCAATCTAACAGTTCCCTTATTCCGCTCGTTTCTCATCCAAAACCATTCTTCAATCACATCTCTCTTTTATTACCCTATCTCCTAATTCCTCTCTCTTTTTTAATTCTAAATCCGCCACATAAACCGCTCTCAGGCCTTTCATCTCAAACACTTTCCATAATTTTTTTTTTTTTTTTTTTTATTTCCTCTTGGACCTAGCATCATCCCCCATGTTTCACACCCATATTATGTCCGCTGAAGCACAAAATTTTTTTCAAACATTACATTATTCTTTTGATTTTATAAGTGGAATATAAGTCCCCCCCTTTCCATAATTCCCGCAAACCACTCAATGCTCCCATTCCTTCTCCTACTCTATTTTCTGATCTCTTCTCTTTCTCTTTCTTCATTACCCCCCTTCCTTACCCAAGATCCATTGTCCCAAAATCTGAAACCGTTTTACTTCTTTCAGTTACTTTCACCCCTATCACTAACTAACTCCCATCTCCCTCATGCTGTTTCCTCCTCCTCATAATCACTTAAACACTTTATCTCTTACCGTTGGATTTTCTTGAAGACCTTTTATCTCATCACATCCTCTCTTCAAACCCTTCACTCAAATAGCTAAACAACCGCTTCGATCTTCGTGCCACAGGTAGTACATCCGCAATAGTATCTTATGTTTCTACTTCCCTCTATCACCCCTATCCATCAATTCCAACCCTCTCCCCTCCCTCATCATTCCATTCCTCTGCAGACACTCTCCATAATTAAATTGAAAAGCCACGGTGACATCACACATCCTTGTCTCAACCCTCTCTCCACTCTAAACATCTCACTCTCCCCCTCCTAATACTCTCACACACATTCTGCTATTCCTATAAAGGCCCTAATACCTTTACCTAATTTACCCCCTACTCCATTTTCCTCCATGAAACTGTCATAATTCACCACTCTTTCATACCCACTGCCTTATACTTTCTCCAGATCTAAAAAACACCCATACACCTTCTCTTTCCTTTCTATACCTTTCTCCACAAGCATCTTCATTGTGAACACTTGATCCACACACACCCTTCCCATCCTTAGTAATCTCTCCTTGTTCTTCCCCCATGTCTTCTTTCCTTTAAATCTCTCACCTCTCTCATAGTAATTCTCTCCAGTACACCTTCCTACTTTACTATTCAATCTTCAAATGTACAAATACCTCTGATGAATTAACCTCACTACTCTCTTGTCCTATTCCCCGTTTCCCTTTATACATGGGGGAATTCCAAACAACTATCCTCCAATCCCCTTGTGGAACGCTCTTTCTCTTCCTCCAACATTTAAATTATATATACTGTACAATATCTTCCACCCCTTTGCCTCCCATCTGTAACATTTCTATACTCACACCTCTAGACCTGTGGACTTTCCTTTTTTCCTTTAGTTATCTATCCTAATATATTTCTCCATTTGTATTTCCATAGTCTCTTCCCGTCCTCTCTTTCAAACCTCCTCACTACTCTCACCTACTGAAACCTCCTCATCTCTTCCACCCAATTCATTCAATAATCCTGCTAAAATAGTTCCCCCCATCTTTCCTCAACTCCATCTTCCCCTCTCTATCCATTCCCATCACAAAAGTGTACTACTATCATAACCGCCCTCCTCTGCTTCTTCTTTCTGAACATTACTAGAACCTAGAGGCCTTTTTTGCTTCCTGTTTTCAAATTTTCTTTCAACTTTTCTAGCACCATTATTATTGGCAAATTTCTCTCGCCCTCTCCACCGCTCTCTTTTTTGCTTCCACTCTAACCCTTCTATTATTTACCTCGCCAGCTTCCCTTCTCTCTATTCCCTAACCATTTGCACATGAGACCCTCTTTTTCTATTTTCCACCAAATCTTCTCACCTCCCTCATTCCACATTCCACTTCCTTTTCCTGTCTACCTTGCTCACCCACCTTTTTACTCCGCATATATCCTTCTGGCTTCTTCAACAAATTGTCTCTTGAAAGCTGTAGCAATCCTCCTCACCAATCCCTAATTTCCGTTCCTCTCACGTCCCTCCACCTATCCCCCATACCTCTCCTAAACTCCTTCTTACACAAACAGTCTCATCTAATTTTCCACTTAATGACTTCTATTTTCCTCTTACCTTTCTCTTTCTCTAACCGTTACCACTCCCCCTACCCTTAACCTAGCAACCACCTATCTATACCATTATCCTTTTTATTTCCTTCTGAATACATTACATGTGAAGTGTAAACCTGCCTCTATGCTCTATCTATTTATACACACATAGCCAGTAACGCCCTCCCCCCGTTATCTCACTCTTCCTTGTATACTTATGATTTTCACTTTCTTGAACCACGTAGTTTTCCAACATATTCATATCATTCTATCAACACATAATCTCTAACAGACTTTCTTCCATTAACTATTCTTTCCCCTACCCCCAAATGACTTATCAATTCTCCCCATGCTCTCTCTTCCCACTTGTTGCATAAACATAACCTAATAAACAAATTTTATTATTAATCCCTAAATTTTGTAGAGATTGATTCAACTGAAAAATATTTCTCTCTACTCCTCCCTCGCTCCATTCACTGGTGCATTACGCCATATAAAAAACCACATTTCCCCCAATTTCACTTTAACCCACATTTATTACTCCGAATTCACTGTACTATTTGCACACTTTTAACCTTATCGTCACACCTCTTTCCTCATAAACTATTTTACCTATCCCCTTCCCTCGCCCTTCACCTCTCATCGTTTCACTTCTCCGAAATCCCTACCCTTAAATTTTTCCAAAGACCATCTCCTTTATCCTTTCAGCTTAGTTTCTGTCAACCCTAACACATCCAACCTTTTTTTCTTCAAACATTAACCCCATTTCCTTTTCAAATCCTCATTTATCCCTCTCACATTAATACAACCCACTCTAATCTATCTCTCTTGCTGCTCATTCCAACTCTTTGCTCTCGCCAACTCTCTCTTCATCCTGAACTCTCTTCTTCACCAACTCTACTTTCTCTATTCCCACAACAATATTAGGTCTGCACGTTTACTGGATCCCACAACCTGAGCAACTTCCTCTAATGAACCGTCAAGCTTCCAAACCTACCGCTCAAACAAACACATACCGCCTTTACTAACGCCCTAAAATACCTCAAAAATTATATTATTAATGAAATAGTGTAATTAATCTTACTTTAATGTTTTGTTTACGAATTTTGTAATACAATAATTTTGAAGAAACTTCTCTTCTCGCAAGGTCGATAATGATTACGATGTATACGTTCCTTTGTAAGTCTCTTCCTACCTTAATAGTAAAATCAGGAGGGTCCTTACTTAAAGACACACCTCTTCTCAATCACAGAGGTCCCAGTTTCTATTAATCTACCCTGTTGATTTTCTTCCTATTCATATAATTTTGCAATGAAATATAATTTCTCTAATAAGTTGCCCTGAAAACCTGATTTGAATTCAAGTAGTACAAGTATGATACAGGTAGAAAAAACCTCAGAAAGATATATTATCCTTGATGCCTAATTTCCCGCAAGCACTTGTTTGCTTTAATTTTTTATATAGTTGCGGATGTGTTTTAAGAATAGTGTTAAGGTTGGAGTCTCTTGAAATGTCGCTTCAAGTAAACAAAGAAACCTCAGTGAAAAAATCCAAGAGTCCAAAAAGCACATATGAAAATAGTAACTATGCCACTTCACAGTTTATCCATTTATCAATCACAATATAATTTTATATAGTATAATATATATAATACTATATATATATATATAATATATATATAATATAATATTATATAATATATATATATAATATATAATATATATAATATTATTATATAATTAATATAATATATATATATATATATAATTATATATATATGATATATTATAATATATAATATATTATAATATATATATATATATATATATACGGTATATATATGAATATTATATAGTATAGTATATATATATATATATAATATTATATATATTATATATATAGTAGTTATATTATATATATATTTATTATATTAATATATAATTTATATTTTTTTTATATAGAGATTATATATAATATATAATGATATATATATATATATATATATATTATTATATATATATATTATATATAGGTTTGCTTTCCCTCTTCAGTTGCTGAAAATTAGTTTTCTTTAAGTAATTGTTGGTGCCTTGATGATTTTATACGAATGCTATAACAATAGAAAAGAAAAGGAGCTTCACTTGTCATTATATTTTTTTATAATGCTTTTGTTTTTCAGTTTTTGGTTAATGGGTTAAGTCGTCAGAAGTTGAATGTGTTGCTTTTAAATTAAATATTTATATTTACTTTGTTTTATATTTTTAATTTTATTTATTTTTGTTTTATTTTAGATTTTTTGCATATATGTTATATTTTGGCTTACTGATTATGATTACCAACTAATGATGATTTCAGTAGTTACGGGATCATGAATTCAAGAAGTTTATGATAGTATTGTTTAAATAGGTTTTTTAAAATCACATTATCATCTATAGATATGTTTTAAAAATTAAATATCTCTAAAAGTACGACCCTTACATTGTAAAAACCAATTACATATTTGGAATTTCGTCTAAGAGCTTATTACAAAACTGTAAAAAAAAATAAATAAATAAAAAAATGTTATTTTTTTTATTTAAATTTAAAATTATACTAATAATGTATCGTACATCTTACAGAAAAAACAAATTACATATTTTTGGAATCTAGTTAAAAAAAAATTATTTACAATATTTTAAAAAAATAAAAAAAAATAATAAAAAAAAATTAGGGGGCTCGAGTTTGCCGACGGGGACAGAGGGGGGGACGTTTTTTCCATTACCCCGTAAGTGGGAGGGGGCGGGGCGGAGGAATCCCCGCGACACCCAAATATCCAAAGCAGCGGTTCCGGAGACCCCTCCCCGGAGGGGGGAAATTAAAGTCCTACCCTGTTATCCCTTTCCGAAGTGCTTCGAGTAGACCTCCGACTTCCTGCCTATCTTGCGGTTTACCCTTGGGTATCCTTTAAACGTTAAAAAATAAATTTAAATTAAAAACTGACAGAGCCGTAAAACGTACTGGTTCTATATATTTTTTTGAATCATGCCCGTTACCATTTAAATTGATTGTTAGGATATAACTAAAATTATATAAAAATTCACAAATATCATACAAATTTCAATTCTTAATATCTTAGTATCGCACCAAACCCTCCTAATATACTAAATATAGTAATATATATAATATATTATATCATTATATATATATAATATTATATTTACATATATAATATATTCATTAGATATAATATATATATATATATTATATAATATATAATTACTTACTATATTTAAAAACAAAAGGAAACAGTGAAGCACAAAAAAAGGAAATTGTTTTATATATCCAACATAATTCAAAATCTGTTTTTATTGAGATTGCAAAAACCGTTTGATTCTTACCGATGAAGAATTTTCTTCAGTCAAAGTAAAATAGGCAAAGGTCCTATGTTATATAGTTTATATTTTATTAATTATATTATATATATTATTATATATATATATTATTTATTTATAACTACTATATATATATAATATTTTTATATATTATATATATATTTATATTTTAGTATTATACTATTATATTTTCTTATATTAGTATAATATATATATATATTATATATTAATTAAGCGATCCTAGTCGAGTTTCATGAAACTCGTAGCAAAGGTTTGAAACTGGCTGCAAATAATTACAACGTTAAAGAAAAATTAGAAAAAAAATAACCTTGAAAGAATATTATGAAGTAATCCTAATTTCATATTTATAATAGTGGTCTATCAATAATACGAACCCTAGCCCATTTTCATAAAACTTATATGAAATGTTTGGAATGCAGTTGTGAAAAATATAAGAGAAACTTAAAAAAATCGAAAAATATTTCCCTAAAAATATGTTAGGGAGTTCCTATATTTAGATATTTTATAGGCAAAATCAATATTTATTGAATTTTTTTCTGCCAGTTTTGTTTTTTTTTTTTTTAATTTTTATAGTCTTATCGTGTTAAAGAAATATTTATTTTATTTAGTTTATTTATTTATTTATTATTATTTATTTAATTTATTCTCAGAGTAAGATTGAGTTTCTCCTCCCTATCATCTAACTCCATACAATTATATATTGAATAAATACTAATACATAATCTGTTGTATGTCGAAGTTATATATTATTATAATATTATATAAATATATATAGTATATTATATTATAGTAGTAGTATTTAATATTATTATTATATATATATAGTATAGATATTATATATATATTATATATTTATATATATATTATTATATCGATAATTCTAAATATATATATATAGTATAATTAGTATATATATGTTTTTTTTATATATTATTATATATATGTTAATATTATATATACTATAAATAAATTATATATATTTATAAATATATAAATAAATTTTTATATAATATATATATATATATATATAGTATAATATATATATATTATATTATAATATAATACGGCACTCGCGCGCGTATGTGTGTATGCGGAGTGCGTGCTTCTAAAAATTCTTTTGTACATTTACAAATAAAGAATAATTTTCCTGTTCAGATAATTTTCTTTGACGTGCAAATTATAGATCCTAAGAAATGCAAAGGCAATCGAAATCTAAGGCAATCATTTCTTTCCTTTCTTTTCTTTATTTCTTTTTTTTCTTTTTTTTATTGTGTTGTATGTGGGTGCGTGTGTCGTGCCTTCAGGTTTTTAAAGAACTCCTAAAATTATTGCTTTTAATTATCATGTCTTCTGACCTTTCTGACGTTATCTGATTATATATTATATAGTATGTATATATAGTATGTTAGTATATCATATATATATATCTTATATTATATATATATAGTACTATATATATATTATATATATTATATTATATATAGATCGTTAGTAATTGTGGGTGTGTTGGTGTGGTTGTTTGTGTGCGTGTGTTGTACTTCATTAAGAATCATACTTAATTTTTTTCTCTTATAAAACATACTCTGAATACAGAAGAGCACATGTTACTCCGTCTATAGAAGTTCTGACGTACTCACGCCTCATTTACTTCTTTTTCCAATTGACTCCCCTCTCTAATTCTGCAAATATCTCTATGTTTAATAGCATGGATGACCCACTCAGTCCGCACCTGACATTTCAACCTGCATTTTGACCTTTTCATCAACATGTATGAGGAACACTTTGGACTTTAGTCATCCATGTGCATCAAAAAATTTGTCTCCTGACAGGTGTCAACTTCTCAATATATACCACACAGTTATGTAAGCAGACATATGCCGAGAATCATCATTTGTTCCATGTTACGTCTACATATCAATTCGCTGTTATCACTCTGCCTTTCTCTCGTTCTCTCCGTAGTCATTCTCACATCCATGGCGTCCTTCTCTGATGCTCTCGTATCTCATGAGAGTCGCGTCATTCTCTCTCTTGCTTTCTCTGAATCTCTCTCTTGGTCTCGTCTCTCTCTAATGTTTTCTCTCTCTTCTCTCTCGCTCGCTCGACTTTTTAAGTTTTGGCGACATATCTAGTAATATTCTATCACATCAACTTTTCACTTCTTGCTCTTTATAATTATATTATTAATGTCCTCCTTGTTGGTCAGTATTTCGTTCACACACGGGTTGATTCTACTTCCATCATCTGAAGGCAATGTCAGTCCCTAAGAGTATTCTCTCTCCTCTATCAACTATCCTCTCTGTTGGGTGCACGGTTACCTCCCAATACTCTATTTGAGCATCGATCTTATGTTTGCCCGCATAAATGCTCTCTAAGAGTGAGAAGAAAGACGCGTTGAGAAAAAGATAGAAAAGATTTTAGTATATTTGGGATGAGAATAAAGAGAGTGTAACGGTAGTAGATGTAATGAAGAAGACGAGGAAGAGAAGTTGAGATAAATGAATTATAGCGTTATATGAGGAGATTAGAAGAGAGAAGTGAGAGAAGTTTTGCAATGGTCGAGTAGATTTTGCTCAGATATATAGAACAAGAGCCACCGACCTTTTTAGTAGTCGAAGAACTGTGATATGCATGTATTATATTAGCCATTACATTATATTGTATTTCGTAGTTGTGTGTGTACGATCTCAGATACATGGTGCTAACACTTTTCCGTGAGAACTCCACAGTTGTCACACATATGCCCGTCCGTTTCTGTTGAGTGGAAGACATGTTACAAGCGTAAACAAAGATCCCTATCCACAAGTCTGCCTCAAGATCACCTCTGTCCTAGCCTTCTCGAACACCAGACATATCACTATGCTCACCAAATTTACACACTAAGATGCGACTGTAAAGTGGATACAACTTTTTTTTATCACTTTTTCTCATTTTCGGCCTCTTATCCTGAGAGGACGATCAAAGGAGTCTGGAAACATTTTCTTTGACATTTAAGTCTTTTTCCTGTTTTTGCCTACTGGCCCAGATGAAGGAGATAAGATATAAGGTATCTCGCAGCCTTTATTTGAGATAGAGGTTGGATATATATGTTTATATTAATATTTAGTACATAACGTTATATTTTATATTATAGTATATTATATCATATATTATATAATGTATAATATTATAAATATATAGTAAGTACATGGATATGTATAATTATAATATTATTATATTTATATTATACTAATATATATGATGATAAATAGTTATAGTGGTGATTTGTATACAGTAATATATATATTATAGTTAATAAATATATTAGTTATTATATATATATATTAGTACTCATATGATGTTATTGAGTAGTGATTGATGTGTATGTAGGTTAGATAGTATTATAGTTGAACCGTACGTTGATGTATTAATTTAGTATTATTATTATTACTATGATAATGTATATATATATTTTATATATAACTAATAGTAGGATATATATATATATATATATCGTATATAATATATATATATATATATATATATATATTATAGTAGTATATATTTTATATATATATTATTATATTTATATATATTATTATATATTATATATATATATATATTATTTACATTATATATATACTATATAAAATATAAATATAATAGTGCATATATATAATTATATATTATTATAATAAATATACTATATAGATATATATAACCTAATTATAATAATAATATATATAGTAGTGATTCTCTCAGCATATCTATGGTGAAATACACTAACTACTAGATAGTTAAATGAAGTGTCCAGGCACACACGCAGCCATGTATTGTGTCGGTAAGAAGAAAACAATAGAATGGCGAGACTAAGTTTAAATATGTGACAACATGTGAAAGAGTTTGGCAACATGGAAAAAGTGTCTATAATAAGCCAGTAAAGCAGAAGTTAAAGGCAGTTAAAGCAAGTACTGAGACCGAAGACTGACACACAGACGTAGCGACCTCAAAAACCGAAGACCGCTGTACGGTTTTTCCTCATTTTGCCGTAATTGTACAAGATGGCATCTCATAACTCTCTACTTACTTGCGCCGATTTTATCTCGCGCCATTGTTCAGGTCACCTAAATCACCGTCTCATATTAGATTTATGTTATTGAGAGTACTAACAAGTACCCAACTCTATGTAATAGAATCTTTCATTAATGTAATAAAACAGGTGTAAATATAACACGCAGTCTAAAATACAAGACCTCAGAAAAGTACCAAAACAAAGCCCCACTCACATAAATACATAGGTGTTACGTAATACCTTAATACCTATGTGACTATAAAATGTGAATCTATGAGATACGTTAAATTACGATAATATGGATTCGTATCCAGTATAGCCTAACATCTTGCGATAGAGATTCGATCTACAACTATGAAGTTTAAGAGATAATGTTGGACAGTCCCGCTCTATTATTCCTTCATTCTGGATGAACATCATGGGAGTGCAGCATCTACAACACACACACACACACACACAGCACACATACAGCACTAACATCACACATATCCAGTTTCATTCACACCACATTCACACAACACACAACACCCACACTTACAATCACACCATCATCACAATCCACACACATCATCATATATATATATTTGTAGGTTTATCGGTTGTTATTTAAAAGTAATTTATATATATGATTATATGATACTATTAAGTTGTATAAATATATTATATTTATAGTTATATATTCTTTAGTTATATATAGAATAAACATATATGATATATATTATATAATAATATTATAAATATATATATAGATATATATAGTATATATATATATAATATAATATATATATAATATATATATAATAATATATATATATATTATATATATATATATATTATGTCACGTTATGAGAACGCCGAGGTCGAGAATTTGAGCTTCACCACTCACGATCGGCTAAAAAGACTGCATATCAAATATCTATCGTCTAAATTATGGAAAGAATTTATTATTTTATCCACAATTTATTTAGTATTTATTATTTTATTTCAATACTAATATCAACGTTGGAACTCCCATACATTTAACTTTGATCAGCTATTGCAAATTCTATGTTAAAATCAATTAAATAAACTAAGCATTAGTTATTTATTTAAAATTATTGTAAATTTTATTCGGTATCTGATACCGTCTAGTTATATTATATAAAAATGCAAAGTTATGTAATGGGGCTTTTTGCGCTAATCTCTCGTGCCTAATAATATCTATTAAAAATATTATATTTGTTCTGTTTTCATCAGAGAAGCTCATTGCGTTCACCTTGTATACTTTCTTCATAATTGAACCGTTAGAACTGTATAAGAAAAGAATCTTATCTTATCAAACGTTGCGAGATTTTATTCCCCTAGACAACAGTATTAAGAATCAATTATTTACAAGTAACCCGCAGAAGCTAATCGGGTCCCTTCTTGACAATGTGGTTATGCCTGCCGAAGTTTTCTGACTCCTTCTTGGACAAATTGGTTGGCCGTCCGAAAAGTTCTACTTTCCTCCTGACTCTTTACATAATTATATTCTCCAGCACGATGGACTTACAAGCCGTATTTCCTAAATAGCCAAGGATCTTGGTCTTAAGAACAAGAAGCTGTAGAGTTCATCAAAGAAAGGGATAGTGCTTTCGCCGAAGAAGCCGAACGCAAAGCTGTCCTAAGAAAAAGAAAGAGGTACGAACGGCGAAGCTATCCTTAAGAAATGAAGAGACTTCAAGCTATGAAAAGACGAGGACGAACGCAAGCTATCCTTAAGAAGAAGAAATTCAAGCTAGGAAGAGAAGAAATTCAACTAAAAATTAGACGAAGAACGCGTAATAGAGCAAGAAGGCCGAGCGTATGAAGAAGTCAATGACTGAACGTTATCAGTACTTCAAGCGCAGATACAACCACTCCTTGTAACAACAACGTGGCATACGGTCACCTCAAAAGCTAATGTACCTAATCTCTAGTAGCCATTTCAAGCGAGGACTACCTGACGAAAATGAATGCCCTCATATTATAAAGATTTGAGTATTATCGCTATCAGGGCCTTCTAAATGGGATGCCGGCTTGTGGTCATTTTATTTAAGTTCACTCTACTGGACGCGCCCTGTCCGTATTTCGTAACCTCCCATCCGAAGAATACGACTAACTTTGCAAACCTCAGAAGCAAGCCATTACTGAATATAAACACGGAGAGGTTATCGGAGTTAAACCTCAAGGGACGCCAAAATCGCAGGAAGTGAAACTCCTCCTTCGGGAACATGTGGACTCTCTTGATCTTAGATTCCATAGCAATCTCGGCACTGACCGAATGGTTTTCGCAGGCGAGAGGAAGTAAATTGAGTCTCGAACAGAACGATGCAATACATCATTTTCAGCCCCTCTTTAATGATGAGGGCAAAAGAATCATAAGTCAACACGAAGGGCCAACAGTTTTATTCTAAGACCGTGCGGAGAATTGCGTGAGAGAGGGGTCATGACCAATGAAGACTGTTCCTTCCCCGAAACGTGGAGATGGCATCTCAAACATCGAAAATAGTGGCAGAAAACTACAATCAACGATAAAACGTGGAAATTTAAGAATGTCAGGATCCTCAATGAAATTCAAAGTGCTTGCGACAGCAAGTTCACCACCCCGCCCCAGATCAAGGTCTGCTGACCCTGTTGTTTTAATAACGAAGTAAGTTGACGACTATACGTAATTTAATCCATGATGGCAAGATCAAAGTAGAAGGTAAATCTTTACCGGTAATTTCACTGTCATGTCGACAAATCTCGAAAGATGACAGCCAAACCCCCATTGCACATGGAAAAGTAAACGGTCAACGCGTCAACGTTTTAAGGGATACTGGATGCAATGGTTAATTATTAAACGCAACCTTGTCGATGAAAGACAATTCACAGGTAACTTTAGGAAAATGAGGATAGTACCGGAAGCACATATTTTTGTTGAGACACCATTTCACACAGGAGAGGTAGAAGCACTCTGCCTGGATGGTGCACTATGTGATTTGAAAATTAGAAACATCGAAGGTACCCTCGGACCCGAAGTCATTGACGCTGAAACAAAGGTAGTGGTGGACTTTAAAGATACTACTAGCAATGATTATGGGAATGAGATAACTAGTGTCAGGATTATCCAGGGAGACGACGATGTTATCTGTAACAATGACGAGTCGATAAAGCCCGCCTGCGCCTTAAAAGAGGTGAATCGACAAAACGAACTCATCGGAAGTAGTTTACTTGGATCAAGCACTGATGAATCAAATCCAGACGCTTGTAGAAGGAATGACTCCGCCTTACATCTTTTTAAAATGAGGTTATCCACGGAACAAGGGTTGGAGATTAAGAGGAATGAACTATCAGATCTACAAAGGTCCGACGAAACAAACTCAAATGCGTTTAAAAGCAACAACGCCACTTTACGCCCATTTAAACCGAAGTTATTTATGGAACAGGGTTTAGAAGTACAGGAGAAAGAAGAATTAAATATTGGACGCGTAATGGGAAACCCGTCAATGTGGATAAGAATAATGCCACAGTACAAACGCCGTAGAAAAGCCGAAGAACTCATCTTGCGTCCCGACCGTTGTCCACCCGAGGAAAGACCCACGAATTCCAGAATAATGATGTGTAGTGTGAAGCTTATTCTCCAGTTCAAGAATGAAGATGGTAACGTGATAGTTGGCTTCAATGGATCGTTCAACGACATAGAAGTGCCAAGACGATTGGTCCCATGCCCCAATGTCTTCTTAGAAGGGGGGTGTGTCACGTTATGAGAACGCCGAGGTAGAGAATTTGAGCTTCATCACTCAAGATCGGCTAAAAAGACTGCATCAAATATCTATCGCCTAAATTATGGAAAGATTTATTATTTTTATCAATTTATTATTATTAATATTATTATTCAATACTGATATCAATGTTGGAACTCCCATACATTAACTTTGATCAGTTATTGCGAATTCTATGCTAAAATTATTTATAAACTTATCATTAGTTATTTATTTAAAATATTGTAATTTTATTCGGTAATCTGGATACCGTCGAGTTTTATATATATAATGCAAAGTTATGTATGGGGCTTTTTGCCTAATCACTCGTGCTTTATAATATCTATTAAATATTATATAGTAGTACTTTGTCTTTTCGTCATTAGCTCACTTCGCTTCGCCATTGTAAACTTCTTCAGAATTTGAATTGTTAACTTATAAGAATAGAATTTTCATCTTACTAAACAGTGAGATCATTAATCCCCTAGACAACAGAATAAGATCTTTATTTAAAAGAACCCGCAAGAAGCAATCGGCCCTTCTTGACATTATTTATATATAATATATATATATATTTATATTATATATATATATAATATATATATAATATATATATATAATATATATATATATATATATATATATATATTATTATATATAATATATATATATATATATTATTATACAAGGTGGGCACCGTTAATGAGAAAGTAACGTTCGTTAATTCTTAATCGTTAACAAAAAAAATTTACGGCGTTTAATCATATTTAAAGCGTTTATCGGTAAAGAATGTAGCGGAAGTTAACGTTAATCGTTACCTAACCGTCTTAATTTTTTTTTTTCCTTTTTGTTTTTTTTTTTTACAGTTATCACCACAGCTCACGGGCAGAGCCCTATTCAAGGAGGGGTTGTTGCACGCCAAAATTTCATCCGCCAAGGGCAAATTACGCAGATGAACATAGGACGCAGGCTTTAAAGTGAGGGAGATTAAATCAGCAGGAAACACAGAAGATGGAAGAGAGTTCTACAGAACAGTGTGGAAGGAAAAAGGAAACACCGCCAGCAAACTAGCCTGGAGTTACCAATATCTACACAAAACTCGCGCGCAGATACAGCACCCCTTGTGCTACTAGGGCGTTCGTAAAGGTGGTGGTACGCGAGTGGTAGTTTCCCTCGAACACCTGCCACTCCGATACCTATAGAAGAGAGGATAAAGCACACTCGCGCCCCAAGATAGAGGTTCAAGTGACTGGAAAGTACATAACAGTTAATAGTATATAAGCCTTTTGGCTTTTGACCGACCCTGTCCAAAAGCCGCGCGGTGGAACCCAGAGCCCCAGATATGAGAAAGTACTCTATACAAGCCGGATGTGACCCTTGCTACAGCTGGATAAACTGAGAAGAGAAAAAAAAGTTTCGCAGTCTAACAGAACTTCCAGTTCTTTGAGGCCGCCCCAGCAACCGTTGTGATGTGAGGTTTCTAAGACATTTTTTTTTTATTTTAAGGGCCAAGGATGTTTATATTGTCAAACAGGGAGAGACGAAAGAGCCGTCAAAAGAGAGAGCGAAAGTTAGAAGGTTATTTTAGAGAGGGAGATTTCTAGAAGTTGGGTTTTTAAAGAATTGAATTTCACAAGGTTGACGACCGACCCCACCGCAAATTCTTTCTAGCAGCGAGAATAGAATTCGGAAAGATTAAGACGAGAAGCAATCATAGAAGTAAAAGATGGAGCAGAATTTGAAATGAGTTGAAGAATGAAGGGTCGATCATCGGCATGTGAGTGGATAGAGTTTGATGTGTGCATGTGAGATCATTAATGAAAAGAAGCGAATAAAGTTAGGAGAATAGACGAAAACCCTGAGGAAACTCACTCATTTGGGGGCGGGGGGGGGGTCAGAAAAAGAAGAAGGAAGTTCGCTC
>JABUQX010022685.1:0-5000 GCA_015478945.1 Trachelipus rathkii
TTCATTCATCACATATTTATCATAGAGAATATTTTCATTATTCTATATCAACAGGAAATATATTTTGAGGTAAAAAACTGATATTTAAAATATCGCCCAATTAATCTGGTTAGATAAAGTTTATTTCTTATATATACTTACAAGTGACTGGGCCTATGTGAGTTTATATAAATATAATATCTGTTCCATATGCAATATTTTTTCTCAGAAGTAAATTAAAGTAATTCTCAGTATTCCGGCTCAAAGGAACTAACTATAGGAATAAAAATAATTTCAAATTCTACTGCGTAACATATACTATGAAGTTATCTAATAGAAAGAGTCCAATCAGGTATGTTTAATATAACAAGTTGTGATGTATCGTCATACCTAATTCTAGAGAATATCTAGATATAACTAATAAGTACAAAATACACTAATATTTTACGTACATTAGAGTATGTTTATGGTTAGCTATCTTTATTAATATAAACTATTGATAATTTAAGTGTTATAACTTATGATAATTAATAGAATATGAGATGAATATTAGTATTAATCACCTTATAAATTAATTATGATAAATAAGGATAACAAAAACAGTCTTTATGAATAAATTGTAAGTATAGACAGTTGACTATGTAAAGTAGTTTTTTACGTATCTTATTAGAAATAATTGTTATCCTTTTCTACACAGTTTAGATAATGTGATATAGTAACTTTTTTTTTACAATATAACATGGATAGTTTATAGGTATAAACTTTTAACTTCACCTATCCGTAGGACTGATACTATGTATATTAGTATAACGACAACACAGAGTTATTAAATTACATACTTATAATCAACTTTGGGATAGTTTAACATCTATGAAATTTAACAGTAATATATAGATAATATTAAAGAATATTAGCGTCCCATCTGATATAATCAATAATTTACAAATAAATAAAATATGGCGTAGAGAAGTAATATGTAAGATTCACACTAATAAACTAGAATTAATTCACGATAAATAATTAAAAAAAGACAAAGACTATTGAATTTTAGCTAAATTTTCATACCTGAGCTATGATATTATTTATAGCTTATACATTGTTCCTTTCAATATTCAAAGGAATACATTATAACTTCCATTCTTATAATCTTACTCAAAAACAAATGAATAATAGTAAATTAAAGATTAATTAATTGATATGAATTCTACCACTCCAAGTATATAACATTTAAATAATCAATTGATAATTATATAATGATAGAGAGTTGGCTGAGAACTCAATATGTGTTAAGAAATATTATATTGATAGATAGCACCCTCAAAAAATTTAACGATATCTAAAAGAATGAGTCTACATTAATTGAAATATAACTATGAGGTCAGTAGGTAAAGGCGATGGCATAACCCACTTGTTACGAGACATAACTCTCTATCATAAGTAACGTCACTGTACACCTCATATATAACTAACAAAATACAGATTTAAGAAACACCAAATCTCTTTTAATCGATTAACTCACAATCTAAGCCGCAATAAAAATTCAATGAAACTCTATGTCTAAAATTGAATACTCTAAAGTAATCTCTAAGTGACGAATGCGATGTGTGTATAATACCGGATCTCGTCTCAGAAATCTGATACGACGAAACGATCTTATCGAGAGTGTAGCAAATACTCATAGAGAGAAAGTAAGTCCCGCGCCTCAACAAGAAAAGCGGCGCACGAGCGTTTACACACTTTTAGGACGCAAGATTCTGGGTTATAGCACTAAAATCAGATTTATGTTCGAAGAATAATTTCTAACGATGTGAGTGAGTATGCTCATCATGCGCGGGAGACTTACATACTTTAAGGCGCACTGATTGCCTGAAGAAATAGATGGTAAAGGAACCATCTAGTTAGTAAATGGTGAGTATCAGTTAAACTACAGTTGTTAATAATATTGAGATAATTTCCTTCAATAAATATTCTTAATATTAATTTGTATAATTCCAGAGGGAATAAACTCTTGCTTTAACAATAGGATAAACACAGTCCTATATAGCGACATTTAGCACGGAAGGTTATTTGTGTACTATTTGAGTGATAACGTGAACTTTACTCAATCTATCTCATATATGTAGCGTTTTAGGAATTATGCCCTATTTTTGCCAATATGGGCGCTTCTATTAACTAAGGATACTATATTTTATAATATGTATGATACATAACGTCCCCTCAATCATTTATATCTTTTTTTTACAATGCGTAACCTGATAAATGTATCTCTTCCTATACTTATAATCTCTCAGTAGCATACAAGAGGTATATTTACGTAATTAATATCTCAATCTAGATGTATTCTAAAGTCTATACTCGAAAACATTACTTCCTGAAGATCTCTTGATGAGGACTTGTATATAAGTTCCTTCTTTTGAGAATGATTGAATTATGGAATGAATGTTAGGATCATAGTTATAAAATACAGACTTTGTATATAGACCATATAAGGTTTATTTAAAAAAGCAATTTATGGTTGTATAAAATTGAGTACATAATATTAATTCAGTCTGTACACGAAGAGTAGTGGATATAAGTATTATAGAGGTCTCGTAAGTATTATGGCGTCTGATGATCAGTAAATATTAATAATGTGATGGCCAAGTGAGATAGTGATAAAAATAAATAATAAATATATATTCTACAAGCTTTTAATATATATTGAATAAGTATTATATCCTGGATTGTGAATCTTTCCACTAATTACTTTATCCTCATAATCCAATTAAGGCTAACAAGGGAACTTCGGATGTGTTGAAGTTTTGATTTTGCACGCAGAAACTCTGAACCTGTTTTCCGAACAACGAAAATTGTTCAGAGCATCCGGCGCTTCTATTAAAGAACGTCATTGTCAATATATAAGAAAATTATGGAAACTTTCAATACTTGTGTTGATCAAAACGCTGAATTGATTGACACTCAAAATTAGTATTCTATCATGTAACTGTCAGTGAAATCAAATCTAATAAATAACACATACTACTCGATAATTTATGTGACAAGTGTACAATCATATTATTAATAACAATAATTTATTTATAATTATAAGTGGTGTGATTTGAATACTTACTGACTATTTTGACAAATAGATATATGTTTTAATAAGTGTGATAGTCAACACTCTTAAATAACTATAGTGTAATGGTAACGATAAAATAAGTTAAATTATGACTTATTATGTGAAATTTATAATATGTGTATAAATACTATTTGGATATATATTGATAATGTGTAAATATAAGCTTAGTTATGTTACTTTTTTATATACTATAGATGACACTAATTCCTGACTAACAGTTATTATTTTTATTACTTATTGTATTAATATCAATAAAGAGTATGATAATTAATTCAATTAACCTTATATTATAACTCACGAATACATATTGTATAGGTAGTATAGCTATGTAAATGGTACATAAGTATATGTGTTATTTATATATATACTATAAAAGGCCAAAGCATTATTGCGTACATGCACATTCTCTCTAAGAAAATTTAATTTAATTTGCCCAAATTGATAGAAAGTGAAGTTTTTCTAAATAAATATAGGATGATTTATTTCGCTATAGATAATTATTAAAACATGGATATTTTAAATCCACTGACATCAATCTAAATATTATCAAATTATAATATTTAATATATAATTATTAGTAAATAAATCTATGAAGATAGACGGGCCCTTACTATACATATATGAATCTGAGTAATTCTCATCTCAACGTGATAAAAGTAGGTGATTGTGAGAAACGATTAAATTCTAAACTAGATGGAGTTGGTTGTATCAGCTCTGATTTAATGACAGCAGCAGTTCACCTCTCTCCTCTCCCGCTGCTATTTGGAGGGGACGATTATATTTTTTATTTATTATTTTTATTATTACAAGTTAGAGATAACGCTTTTATTTTAAGAATGGTATATATTAAGAAATATGAGAGTTCTTAAATCAGTAGACAAGTGTGTCTTTTTCTCTTAAAAGAGAGCGTGAACTTTTTTTTTAAATAAGGAGACCAGGTGCTTCTATATAGTGTTCTTTTTTGTCTTGTTATCAACATTGCGCTACATAATTGTGAGATTAGCGAGAGTAGATGCACGTGGTAAACCTCGTTAGAAGTTATCATTCGCAATGTACCGTGTGTAGAGATTCCTTAGATTGTATCTAATTGAGTTCTAGAGGGAACATACTTCATTTGATTAATACTATACAATGTGCCTACCAACAGCACCTCACTCATCGCTCGACACCTCGCCTCTCGATAGCAACGCGCACTACACACACACACACACAGATCACAACGCACACAAAACGGAAGGCATAGAGTAGTATATAGCTATGATTAATGACCATATTAAATATTGATATATATTATGTAAGATAAGTGCATAACCATTATATACAATATATATCTTATCTCAACTTATAGTGCTTAGATATAAATATATTATGTGGTGCACTAAGTAAACCTATATAGGTAGTTTATAGCTCTATGAGAGCTCAGTTTATAGACCTCACATGAAATCTATTTCTAACATAATGCACATTGATTCACAAGCCTGAGAGTTTACACGGTGGATAAGATCAATTTTTCGCAAACGTGATTTTCCGCTTGCACTATCACTTAAATTGTTTTGATCATACGTGAATGATATTATACAATATTCAGGAACAGGTGTTGAATATTTTCATATAGTTATTCTATATACAAAGCTTGTATTATAGAAGATAAAAGAGTACTTATAGTTAAAAAATTACTTATATTTATATTTTCAAAATTGAAAATAGTTTTTGATTTAGTCTTTCACGTAATTTTAATATTCTTGTAGAGAAACTTGCAATGCATCATTTTATGATTAAGCAAAGCAGCTTTACAATATTACCTGCTTTCAAGTCTAGCTTAATACTAATGAGTTTGTTATGATGTGAAACAAGTTTTATTTCAACTGTTTATTATTACATCTTTTCTATCTATCTATCTATT
>JABUQX010022685.1:17500-20393 GCA_015478945.1 Trachelipus rathkii
ATGTTGGAGCTTTGTCTCTTTTCCAAAGGTACCACAGCGGCAAGTGCTCGAGGAAACTGACCACTCGCGTACCACCACCTTTACGACGTAATCGTAGCACAAAGGGTGCAGTGTCTGCATATGAGTTTTGTGTAGACATTAGCAGCTCCAGGCTTTTTTCTTGGGGTGTTTCTTTTTTCCAGCCACCTCTGTTCTGTGAAATTCTCTTTCATCATCTGTGTTTCCTTCTGAATTTAATCTCACTCTCTTTAAGGCCTGCCTCTATGCTCATCAGAGAAATTTGTTTTAGGTGACTTAACTTTTAATATTTCAACAACCCCTCTTTGAATAGGACTCTGCCAGTGATCCGTCGCAAAAACTGTAAAAATACCTACATACATACTGTCTAGATAGATAGATAGATAGATAGATAGATGTATAGATAGATAGATAGATAGATAGATAGATAGATAGATAGATAGATAGATAGATAGATAGATAGATAGATAGATAGATAGATAGATAGATGTAATACATAAACAGTTGAAATAAAACTTGTTCACATCATAACAGTAACTCTATTAGTCATTGAAAGGCTAGACTGTGAAACAGTGCCAGGTAATATTCGTCAGAAGCTGCTTTTGCACTTAATCATAAAATGATGCATTGCAAGTTTCTCTACAAGAATATTAAAATTACGTGAAAGACTAAATCAAAAACTATTTTCAATTTTGAAATTAATATAAAAAAGTATTTTTTTAAAAAAATAGTAATTATTATCACAGTTATTATTATCTAATCATAAGTATCAAAACATAAGTAGGAGAGGAAAAGGGTAGGAGAAACGCAGTGGTCTGGGAAGACGGCACAAGCACCAAAGGGCTTTTTTGCCATTGATCTTTCTGTGGAGACTGAAAGACCCGCTGTTGGTTTCTGAAAGAGATAGAAAAAAACCTTCAGTAAAGCAACAGGCTGGCTGGATTTATTTACCGAAATCGAGAAAATTTCTGGAGCGGAAATACAAACTTTTAAATTCGATTTTTATGTAATGATTCGAAAAATAAAGTGTTTTGAGTTTTAATTCATCCTTTAAGATTTTTTTTGTCTCTTGATTCGACCTTTACGCTCTAATACGAATATATAACCGAATATTAGCCGAATATTATAACCGAATATTAACCGAATATTATAACCGAATATTAAGGGAACATTATAACCGAATATTAACCCAATCAATACTTTTAATGTTTTATATAAAATAATGATAAATGTAATTTAAAAGCTAAAAATTAGAATGTAATTAATCAAGGTCTAAACTCCTGGCAATCTGCCACCTGATTTAGTTTGAACATCACCCAATGGTTGCCCGAAAAACCCAACGGTAAATTAAATTAGAATTAATTATTAATTATTTATATTTCTATAATAAAGCAAAATCATTATAATAATTACTTGATAAGTGAAATTAATTTCTTATGAAAACATGTAAAGATATAGCTTATATATATATATATATATATATATATATATAATTATATTAAATATATATATATATATATATATATATAGAGTCTAATATTATATAAGTTCGTATAGTATATTAGGTATATATCGTATATTTATACTTACAGAATAGTATAAGTATAATATTGGCAGTCGTGTATAGTAGTATAAAGGAGTGAGTTGAGCATATATATATATTATAAATATAATAAATATATATATATATTATTATATATACATTATATATATTATATATATTTATATAATCTAGATATATAATATATATATATATTATGTATATATATATATATATATTATATATATATCTAAATTATCTATCATATTATAATATATTATATATATTATATATATATATAGTGAATATATATATTAATATATATATATATATAATATATAATATATATATATAACTATTATAAATTTATATATATAATGTATATTAGTAGTGTATATATATACTATATATATATATATATATATATATATATATACTATATATTATAATATAAATATAAGTATATAGTAACTAATATATATATATAAGGGAAGAAACTTGCTAAGTGGTGGCTTTTTTTGAGCAAGGCCTATATAATTATAGGATTGAAGATTTAAAATTCATCCATTTTGAACGATGTGACTTAAGTTTAACATAGAGGCTAGAATGGTATCTAAGTTGTTCCGTTGGGCTGAGATACCCTTCTCACTCTTGGAATTCTTGATAAAAAATCTTTTTGCTTAACCGATGTTTACCTCCTTTCTGCGGGCGATCCTTTTCGTTCCTGGAGCGCGTTTTGCGAATCGAAGATTTGGGTATGCTTCGGCTGACTTAGACGGCTGTTTGCCTCCGCAGTGTTGGCATTAAGAATTTCTTGGGGGCTTACTATTTCATGGGCGAGGATTTGAAGTATTCGGGAGAAAGGTAGTAAATCTGGATTAGCTGAGTTTTGTGAGCTCTGTATTGCGTGGAGCAGTCTCGACATAAGGGTGTGGTTTATAGTAGTTATTTCATTTAGTACCTTATGGGTTAAATTTTGGCTTGCTCAAATTTAACATGAGTTTCGAAACATAAATGTAAATTAAACACTATGTAATATCTGGGAGTACTGACATATATAGAGTTATAATAGGTTAGTTATCGATAATAATATGTATAATATATAATATAATATATATATATGTGATATATATATAATATATAAGATATATATCGTATATTTAGATAGTAGTTAAGACTATATAACATAGTATATATAATATGTATATATATATATATATATATATATATATATAATAATATATATATATTATATATTAGTTATATATATATTATATATATAGTATATAGTACTATATATTATTATATATATATAATATTATATGTAAAATATAT
>JABUQX010022686.1:0-2500 GCA_015478945.1 Trachelipus rathkii
ACCTAAAATTCCAACTATCTTCCTCTTTCCCAAAGTTTTCAAGGTTATTTGTGACCTAAGTATAAAATTGACATTTGAAACAGTGAAATATTAAAGCACTGAAGACATGTAGACATTAAAACTTTGAAACATTGAAACATTGAAACATTGAAACATTGAAACATTGAAACATTGAAGCATAAAGTATTTTGAAACACTTTTGAAACATAGAAGCATGTAAACATTAAAACATTGAAACATGTAAACATTAAACTGAAACATTGAAACATGAAACATGTAAAACATTAAACTTGGACATATTGAAGATGGTATAAATAAAAAAAAAAAAAAAAAAAAAAAAAAAAAAAAAAAAAAACTAGTAAGGACACGAGATTGGGCACTAACCAATATCCGGAAGTATGCACCGGATGTTGCAGATACTGCAAAGCTAATATTTTGCCAACGATTTGGTTTTTTGACATTTGAGATGTCAAATTCAGGGTTTTTAAAGGTCGACGAGACCGATTTTAAGGCCTGAAAGACCTTTTTCCAAGTTTTTAACCTGAACTTAGGGAATTTAATCCCCAAAATGAGGTTTTTAGTTCCTAGAAGTTTTAAATGATCGGTAAAATTTCTAATGATTTCAATCGATTTATCATGATCGATTACCCCCAAATCAATTTTAATCGTCATTCTACATGCTCTGGTTGGTTTAATACATTTTAAAACATAATCGAAAAAAAATCATTAAACATTCACTCGATATAATCGGGTAGCAATAATCGTAACAGAGAACCTTTTATAAGCGTTGTGATTGGATGTTGGATTTTGACGTAACTAAGCCCCTCTCTTTTTACTTTCACCCAATTTAGATGAGTTTCAGTTGATCTATCTCCCTCAAACCTACTACCCTTATAGCTGATGGTATCGCCTTCCCGGAGCCGAGGTTTCCCCTCGCTATGCCCAAGTATGACAGTATAAGTCTAAAAGTGTTGGATATTACTATTGCGTAATGTTTTGTAATGCATATTAAAAGTCCTCAGATTTTAAAGTTTCTTCGAAAAATATATGCTAAAGTGAAACATTGGTTAAATTTTTGTTAGACAATTATATAATGATATAATAATAATAATAATAATAATAATAAATTCCTTGTTCAAATGCATTGTTTTATATTGGTTTATGTATAGAATTTAAAAAAAAAGCTTTGAAATATTTTTAGTTAACGTTGAATGAATAATATCAATGTAAGTCAATAAACATTAAAAGAATAAAAAGATTTAGTAAAATTTATGTGGTGATCATGCAAGGATTTTATGTAATGTTGCACAAATAATTAAGTTTAATTAGGACTTTAATCACTTAATCATGACTTCAATCGCTTAATCAATGGATCACGGGTGATATGGATGGGGTGGGGCATGCGGTTGATAGAGTTTGATCTATCGATCGATTGATCAATTGATATTTTTTAAAAAAAGAAAAAAAAATTAGTAAAAACATAAAATGTTTTTAATAAATTATATGTTATGCTCACACAAAGAACTCATTTTATGTCGCGCTTATACAAAGAACTTATTTTTATGTTATGCTTATGCATAAAACATGATCATATATGGCGTAAAGTCGTGAGTCAATAGGGCATGGCAGGGAATGGCATGGGGAATGGAAAGGGGTATAATGGTTGCGCTACTGCTTTATTGCTTTAGGGTCAATAAAGTACAGCTTATTAATAAAAAATTTAAAAATTTTGGAAAAACATAATGCTTTAAATCTTTTTCAATAAAATAAATAAAATTGTAGAAATAAAAAGTTTTAAAATAAAAATTTAACAATAAATAAATAAAATTAAATCTATAAATGTAGAATAATATTTTAAAAGTAATAAAAACATTAAACAAAAAATATAAATGTATAAACTTAACAAACAAAATTAAAAAACTTATAAATAATAAAAACTTAACTAAAATAAACAAATTATAAAATAAATAAAACTTTAAACAAAATATAAATGTAAAGAAAAATAATAAAAACTAAAAGGAAAATATAAAAGAAAACGAAAAGTTAATATTAAATATGTGAAAAATGTCTTAGCAGTCAAAATGAAAATATATTAAAATTTAAATGTTTTTCAGCGACGTTTAGAAAACGAAGCACAGATACATAAAGTTATAGAAATAACAGTCATGTGATCAGTAAGGATGCATTAGGTTGGATAGATAACGTATTAAGCAAAGTGTCTCTATAATTAATATGTGCGTATGTTGTGTAATGTTTGTCGTGTTGTGTGATCATCGGATTTGACATCTTAACATATGATATATTCGTCATCCGTAAGGGGGGGGGGGGCCTTTTTTGGGGAGTGGGGGAATTTTTTTTTGTGGGGGAAATAATGGCCGTTCATTCTCATATGTACTTGCAGTGACGTCATTCATGCGACACAGTAATGAAAAGGACCAGTTGTTTGCGAAAAGATTAGATTGATAAACTTTTGATGAAAACGGGATTTTCGTACAAATTA
>JABUQX010022686.1:7500-10000 GCA_015478945.1 Trachelipus rathkii
AGAAGAAAGAAGAAGAAGAAGAGAAGAAGAAGAAGAAGAAGAAGAAAAAGAGAAAAAGAAAAAGATAGAGAAAAAGAAATAGAGAAAAAGAAAAAGAAGAAGAAAAAAGAAGAAGAAGAAGAACTACAGAACTACAGAACACCGACTTAGCAAAGACTTACAGTCCACTCAAGGCTAGACTGTTTTATTATTTTTTTGTTTATTTAATTGTTGGATGTGTCTACAGTTATTAAAAAAAAACCTGTTATGTATTTTGAAATAAGCATATTATTTTACCTTATTTCGTATAACATATGAGTCTGCTCACTTGGAGCAGATCTGCTTCTAAGCAACAAACATCATAGTATGTTAAGTATTTTGTTTATTTATTGTGTTGTGATCGATTTGATCACGTCTTAGAACAGATATGTTCTATGCGGTGAAACATAAAAATATTTTACTACAGTATTTCAGGTTTGATCGATTAGATTCACCGTATTAGAACAATATATGTTCTATGCGGAAAAACATCAAAGCCATCAACTACAGCCATTCAGCGGGATCGAATAGATCACAGTCTTTGAAAAACAGATATGTTCTATGCATTGAACAAAGCCACTTACTACAGTTATTGATTTACAATTATTTGTAACAGATGTTCTATGCAGTAAACATCAAAGCTATTTTATTACAGGTAAGTGCGATCGATGATATCACTATCCTAGAACGGTTACTTTGCAAGCCATGAACATCAAAGCTCCATACAAGCCGTAATATCCTTATACCGCTGTACTTATAACATTTTCTAAATCTATTTCAATTTTTTAGTTTGTTTACCATATTCAGGACTACAGATTCTTTGTTTTGAATAAATTAAAATTCGAGTTTGAATATGACGGTTCAAGACCAATATCCTTAAAGTGTTTATCTTTTTCTTGATTCTTGATTGAATCGATGTTAGCGCTGTTCACTATTTCATAGAAAGACTTATTCCACCTCTCGATTACATCGTAAGTGAAGAATTCTTTGCTTTATATTTGTTTGAAATCGTTTATGACAGAGTTTATGCCAATTACTTCGTGTTACATCATTAAAATTATATCTGAAGAATTGCCTGAATCGATATTGTCAAATTTATTTAGTATTCTGAAAACTTCTATTTAATTTTCCTCTCAAATCTTCTTGTCTCTAAAGAATGGATATCTAATTCACGTAGTCGTTGTTCGTATGATTTACCTCTCAATTCAGGGATAAATTTAGTTGCCCTTCTTTGAATTCTTTCAATTTTTTCTATGTCTTTTTTGAGGTATGGATCCAAAACTGAACTGCGTATTCCAGTGAGGTCTAACTAATGTTTTATAGGGGAAATTTTATATTTTTAGATTTATATTCGAAGTTTCTTGCAATAAATCCTAGAGCTTTATTGCTTTTTTAACAGCTTCAGCCACATTGTTTCGCAAACTTTAAATCCTTATTAATTATACTCCTAGATCTTTTCCTCACTGACAACTTGATAATTTGTGTCATCTATTTTGTAATCATTTTCATTGTTCCTACTTCCCAAAATGTATAACTTTACATTTATCGGTATTAAATTTTCATTTTGCCATTGTTTTTGACCAATTTCAATCTGTTAAGTTCGCTGGAGTAATTGAATGATCTTTCTCACCAATATTATGCGATTTCCAAGTTTCGTATCATCCGCAAATTTCGAAATATTGCCTAAAATTTGTCATCTATGTCATTATATATATATATAATGAACAGTATTGGACCAGGACAGATCCTTGGGTACACCACTAGTAACATTCGTCCAATCGAGCATTATATATATAAATGACATAGATGACAATATTAGGCAATATTTCGAAATTTGCGGATGCTACGAAACTTGGAAATCGCATAATATTTGAGAAAGATTATCAATTACTCCAAAGCGACTAAACAAGATGTATAAAATTGGTCAAAAAACATGGCAGCAAATGAAAATTAATACCGATAAATGTAAAGTAATACATTTTGGGAGTAGGACAATGAAATATATTTACAAAATAGATGACACAATTATCAAGGTTGTCAGTGAGGAAAAGGATCGGAGTATTAATTAATAAGGTTTTAAAGTTTGCGAAACAATGTGCTGAAGCTGTTAAAAAAGCAATAAAGCTCAGCTTTATAGCCAGAAACTTCGAATATAAATCTAAGAATATAATTAATTCCTCTCTATAAAACATTAGTTAGACCTCATCTGGAATACGCAGTTCAGTTTTGGAGTCCATACCTCCAAAAAAAGACATAGAAAAAAATTGAAAGAATTCAAAGAAGGGCAACTAAATTAATCCCCGAATTTGAGAGGTAAATCATACGAACAACGACTACGTGAATTAGATATTCCAATCTTTAGAGACAAGAAGATTTAGAGGAAAATTAATTATAGAAGTTTTCAAAATACTAATAAATTTGACAATATCGATTTAAGGCAATTCTTCAGATATAAATTTAATGATTGTAACACGAAGTAATG
>JABUQX010022686.1:15000-37500 GCA_015478945.1 Trachelipus rathkii
GGAGTCCTAAGAAAAGCACAGAGTACGCAGCCAAGGAAGATGGAGTAATAAGAAGGAATAAAAAGAAGTCTTATGTGTCGGAGCAAATGAGCCATGCCGAGCCTTAATTGAGCCAGTGATGGGGCAGGTTGCGGGTACCGAGTTATAGAAAAGATTACGCTTATAAAATGCAAAATGGTATCAATGTATATGTTTACTATGACGTAGATCTTGATTTTGATGGTTTCAGAACTCTCATGGGTTTCTGAGAGCCCAGGAAGGGGTATCCCAGCCGAAAAGCACAGAGCCAGTGGAGGAGGAGAGATGCACAGAGTGCATAAGAGAAGAAGACGGAGGAGGAATAACAGAGGATGATGATTCCAGAGGAATCAGAAATGGTAAAGACATAATATGAGATGAGGTCTGAACCCCAAAATAGGGTTTCACCTTAAAATAAAATTTTAATGATGAATTAAGCTATTAACTACATTACGAACACTACGGCAATAACCAAATGTTGCATAAAATTTGAACTTAGCACAATTATACGGCTACTCTCTACCTATTCACTGGTCAACCGATCTTTCTCAATACATTGGTTAACCTAATCTTCCCATACATAACCGGACTAAACACACTAGCCCAACATTGTCTAACATACTATCAGGCCTCCAATAACTTATTATTTACGGTATCCCTCCCTCCCTCCCTCCCTCCCTCCCTCTCTCCCTCTCTCTCTCTCTCTCTCTCTCTCTCTCTCTCTCTCTCTCCTCTCTCTCTCTCTCTCTCTCTCTCTCTCTCTCTCTCTCTCTCTCTCTCTCTCTCTCTCTCTCTCTCCACATTGTCATACCTAACGCAGCTATATTTTCTTAATTTCGCCAGGCACATCTAAAACTAACGTCACCTGAAGCTGCTTACATGAGTACTACGACTCTAACACGTATATGCTTTCATTTCTATAAGTAACTCGTGTTCGTCTGATTTCTGTACATAAACTATCAGATTTCTTTTGCATGACAAAGCAATTCATATATTTTGTTTAAAGTTTTTAATTTTACGAAACATCCTCGCTCATCAAAAGTTATATCAAATCTAATCTTTCCAACAACTGGTCCCTTATTACTGTGTCGCAATGAATGACGTCACTGCAGTACAATGAGATGAACGGCCCATTATATTCACATTCACTCCCAAGCTACGGATGACGAATATACATATGTTAAGATGTACAAAATCCCGTGATCACACACACACAAACATACACACATACGCACATATTAATTATAGAGACACTTTGCTTAATACGTTATCTATCCAACCTAATGCATCCTTACTGATCACATGACTGTTATTTCTATAACTTTATGTATCTGTGCTTCGTTTTCTAAACGTCGCTGAAAAACATTTAAATTTTAATATATTTTCATTTTGACTGCTAAGACATTTTTCACATATTTAATATTAACTTTTCGTTTTCTTTTATATTTTCCTTTTAGTTTTTATTATTTTTCTTTACATTTATATTTTGTTTAAAGTTTTATTTATTTTATATTGTTTATTTTAGTTAAGTTTTTATTATTTATAAGTTTTTTAATTTTGTTTGTTAAGTTTATACATTTATATTTTTTTGTTTAATGTTTTTTTTTTTTAAAATATCTACATTTATAGATTTAATTATTTATTTATTGTTAATTTTATTTTAAAACTTTTTTTTATTTCTACAATTTTATTTATTTTATGTGAAAAAGATTAGCATATGTTTTTCCAAAATTTTTTAAATTTTTATTAAATAAGCTGTACTTTATTGGACCCTAAAGCATAAAGCAGTAGCCAACCATTTAACCCCTTTCCATCCCATGCCATTCCCTGCCATGCCATATTGACTCACGACTTTCGCCATAAACATAACAAAGTTTAATCCAGGCATAACATAAAAATAAGTTCTTGTATAAGCGCCGAACATAAATAGAGTTTCTATTAATGGTGAGTATTATCATTATAAAAAAATTAAAACATTTTTATGTTGTTTTTAATTTGCTTTCTTAAATTATAAACATAAATCCAAATTGATCAATCGAGATCGATAGATCAAACTTCTATCAACCGCATGCCCCACCCCATCCCAATTATAACAACCCGTGAATCCATTGATTAAGCATGAAGTCAAATGATTAGTGAAATTAAACGTCACATAATTAAACTAAATTATTGTGCAACAATTACATAACATCCTGCATCGATCACACATAAATATTTACAATATCATTTTTGTCTTTGTAAAGTTTATTAAGTATTTGGCTGATTTATTCAACTTCACGATTAACTAAAAAATTTTCACAAAGCTTTTTTTACTAAAATATCTAATACATTCAAACCAATATAAAACAATGCATTTGAACACAGGAATTTATTATATATTATTATGATTATTATTATATCGATATATAGTCTAACAAAAATTTAACCCAATGTTTCACTACTAGCCAAATATTTTCTACGCAGAAACTTTAATCTTGAGACCTAAATTTAAATAATGCAATTCAAAAACATTACGCAATTAGTAATATCCAACACTTTTAGACTTATACCGTCATACTTGGGCATAGCGAGGGGAAACCTCGGCTCCGGGAAGGCGATACCATCAGCTATAAGGGTAGTAGGTTTGAGGGAGATAGATCAACTGAAACTCCTTTAAATTGACTGGAAAGTAAATATGGCTCTGTGATTGGCCAATATCCAACAACCAATCACAAAGCTTATAAAAGGTTCTCTGTTACGATTATTGCTACCCGATTATATCGAGTGAATGTTTAATGATTTTTTTTCGATTATGTTTTAAAATGTATTAAACCAACCAGAGCATGTAGATGACGATTTAAATATTGATTTGGGGATAAAAGACCTCGATAAATCGATTGGAATCATTAGAAATTTTCTACCGATCATTTAAAACTTCTAGGAACTAAAAACCTCATTTTGGGGATTAAATTCCCTAAGTTCAGGTTAAAAACTTGGAAAAAGGTCTTTCAGGCCTTAAAATCGGTCTCGTCGACCTTAAAAACCCTGAATTTGACATCTCAAATGTCAAAAATCAAACGTTGCAAAATGTTGCTTTGCAAATCTGCAACATTCGGTTGCAACTTCCGGATATTGGTTAGTTGCCAATCTCGTGTCCCTTACTACTATTTATACATGCTTCAATATTCCAAAGTTTTAATGTTTACATGTTTCAGTGTTTCAATGTTTAAAGTTTTAATGTTTACATGTTTCAATGTTTTAATGTTTACATGCTTCTATGTTTCAATGTTTCAAAGTTTTAATGCTTCAATGTTTCAAAGTTGTTATGTTTACATACTTCAATGTTTCAATGTTTCAATGTTTCAAAGTTTTAATGTCTACATGCTTCAGTGCTTTAACATTTCACTGTTTCAAATGTCAATTTTTTACTTAGGTCACAAATAACCTTTGAAACTTTGGGAAAGAAGGAAGAATATTTGGAATTTATAGGTTCATTATTTTTATTTGTCAAAATTAAAGAAGTTTTTCAACACCTACACGAATTTTTCACCCTACAACTATTCACCCAAAATCTGAGTATATAAATCAAACTGAAAAGTTTCTTTGAAAATAATTTAACAATTACTGTAATCTCAAATACAATATTTTTAAGTTGCAGTATTCCTCCTCCATGATTAAAAAATATATTCTTGGTATTTCCTTAGCTTTATATGTACATAATTATAATATTCTTGTTGCAATAGCGAAAATGTGCTTGAGTTATATTGTCACATCTTGGCTGATCTCAATATTTTGAAGGCAAACGTACTATTGTACTATTTCGATTGTCTTTTTACATATTGTATATTTTTATTTCTGCTAATTAATAAAAATATATTCTGCTATATATTTTTAAAAACCTACAAGATTTTCATCTAAAATGTAATTTTCTGTTAAATAAAAAAGTCACATTGCCAAAGATTTTTCCACTAAAATCGCGGATTGTTAAAATCATGCTTTTAACATTATATTATGAAGCAGGTTCCTCTTAACTTTAGTAATTATTAGTTAGTAGTTAATAGTATAGTCATTCTTAAATATTTGAATTAGACTATTTTCTGCACTAAAACTAGACTAATTAACATTCATATACTGAAGAGACAATAAGTAATTGAGAAATATATATATAAATTAGTCTACATTTGGCACAAAAGGGGAAAGTACTAGTAATTTAGTTTATAATCTTGTTGATATTCTCTGTCGACACAGCAATTCCTGTCAGAAGGATACGATAAAGAAGATGAAGCTTCTGTAAAAACAGAAAGAGAAAAAAGTGAATCACAAATATCAGAAAAAGATATCTTTTGGCTGACACTACCACGCATTCCTTCAAGAGCTTCAGCTGTATTCTCTCTCCCTATTCAGTTGAAAAGATTAGAAGGTAAAATATTTTAGATGTGATAGTATTTAGCATTTTAATCTATTAAAAGCCTTGTATATTTATTTTATTTAGTCCTTTTATGTTTTTTTTTCTATATTTCATTTTCTTACTTAAAATTACAGGGTTGACTTCTTTAATGTATTTAGAAAACTTTTTTACTATCAAAACATCGCGAAGTCAGTTGCACAATATCATTTTCAAAAAATATAGGGATACAGAGGTGAGGTGCTGCTTTTATAAAATGCAAGTGTTGTTTACATATTATTAAAGTTGTCATACAATAACTTCAACTTTTCATTAAAGCAATAATAATCCGACTTATTTTCTCAATACTAGCTAAAAAAAATCACGAATCATTATATTGTCAAACAATGCAACACAATTTATTTCAATAAATTTCTTTAACTCCCTTGGCTTTACCTTATAATATTACCATTAACATTTATTTGTCTATTATCAGTTAAAGATTTGTTCTTTACAATTATTAAAAGGGTTATAAAGAGTTAATTAAAAATATACTCCCTAGAATTTAAAAGAAAACATTCTGCCAATTGAAAGAATAGGTCTTGCCCTTGCAGAATCTCTCGGAGCTGAGATCAGTGAAGGTCTCCTTGAAAAATGTAAAAATTACGCTGGTGTTGAAGATAAACCTTTGAAAGATGATCACTTTAGTACCTTAGCAGGAGTGTGTGAAAGGTTTTACTGCCAAGGTAAAATTCAATACTTGAAATAGCATCATTAATTCGATATAAGAGGTATTTATTTATTTTTATTTTATTTATTCACATTTTGCAGAGCTTGTATCAAAAAATGGTCAGGATATTGAAGAGTGTGACATGTTAGAACGTCTGGATTTCAGTCAGTTAAGTTCGAGAACAGAAAATCTAGATTTAAATGAAACGTTAAGAGAACTCCTCTACAGTATAGAATATTTTATCTGAACTAGAAAATTGAAGTTGTTTTTCTTAATGGTTTTATAATTCAAAAAATATATAACAATATTTATAAAATAAGTAAAGCTCAATTAGAATAACCGATATTTAGCAGTTTTTCCAAAACTCATGAGTTTGGTTTCCTTATATGGTGCTTTTTTTGTTTATGACGCATTCCTTGTTATTTATATATACTGTTCTATAATCCATTTGTGATTTTAAATATTTGGAACAGTTTTTATTCCTTGTATTTCTTCTTTTATGCTATCCTTATATTTCTTATTTTATGCTATTCATATATAGATGTAGGAATATAATAAACAAAGAGACAGTAAAATACCACAGGGTCCTATAAAAATCCGTTTATTTTCATCCCCTCCCCCTCAAAGAACATGTATTTAGTTTAAGTTAAAAGAGAATTTACACAAATATTGATAACAATAACCAGTCACGAATTCTCTATAACGCAAGACCATAAAAAGAATAGGATAAAAAATCTTGCTAACTTTGTCTTTCAAAAACAACTCTGTTAATTTTATCAATACAGATGTATTTGAAGTTTGGAGGAACATTATAGTACATACATATGAGTAAATATAAATCTACAAACAAAAATAACTCAAATATTATTTTGAAAGTAACGAAAGAATAAAATACATATTATTTATATAACATAAAATCGTTTATATGCTTATATAAGAACTACTTTCTCTCATATCCTGAGGTAGCCTATTTCAAAAATTAAACTTCTATGTTAGCAGAAAAGTATTTTCTCAAAACAAGACAAATTTACTTCTTTTCTTAAATTCCTTTTGTGACTGTTAAATTTTTTAAGTATCCTAGTATTGCAAAGGAATCAAAATTGATTATTTTAGCGACTTTTTGTCCCAATTTACATATGAATATTATGTCTACTCTTACTATAAGTTGTAAAACACATAATTTTTATTGGGACCTAATTTAAAAATAAAATTTAAACCTCATGCTATTTTATTTGATATATTCGCTTGCAAGAAGTCCCAAAAAATAATTAATATTTCCCAGATATTTTAATACTTAAGGATGTATATCTTGAATGGCTTAATTGCAGTAAAAGATTTGGAAACTTATAGAAATTTGTTGAAGTTCTTGACGTTACATTTCTTTTGTTAACACAACACAGCACAAAATTACTTAACAACATAACATAACATTGCACAACACAGCATAACGCAACATAACAACATAACATAGCAACACAACATAACAAAATTTTCTCTCTTATATTAGCTTAATTAAGCACTGTTTTCAATAAAATTCTCTTTTCTATATTCTCTACTAAACTTACACAAGTACAGTTTCAAATATTTTTACATTTTTCCAATTTGAATTTAAAGTTTCAAAACGTTATGTTAAACACTTGAAATTGGACATAACCACTAAAAATACTTAAATATATATATATATATATATATATATATATATATAATATATATATATATATATATATATATATATATTATAATAATTATATCATATATTATATATATATTATTAATTATATATATATAATAAATATAAATAATATATATATAGTAATAATATAATATATATATATATATAATATATATATTATATATATAATATATATATATATGCCTTAAAATAGCTCGTTACTATCATGCTTCATTGCACTGTATCTATAATATATACTGTGATTTTTATTTAATATGAATATTAAATTAATATTATTAATTGATAAGAATTTATAAGAATGAAAAACTTTTAAATGTAAAAAAAGAATATTTAATTTTAAAGATAATAAGTAAAATATTTTACATTTTAAATTTTAAATTATTTAAAATTATGTAAATTTATAATAAGCATTCAAAAAATAAATACTCATTCATATTCTTTTTAAGAGAAAAATATGCTTAAAATAAGATTCAACTCTAAATTATTTTGATTTATATACTTTCTTACAGTGATAAATTTTGTATAATTATGTAAGAGATTTTTACCTTAAAGAGGTTAGTGTAGAATGTATTTTATGATAGGCAACCATTATAACATTCTATTTACATGATAACTTACGTCATGTTTAAAGTAAAAATACCTTATATAATTATATAAAACATATTACAGTAAGTAAGTATATAAAGAGCACTAAGCTGTATATACTCCAATATCGGATGCATTTTATTCAATTTATTTATTATTTATTCAAATAAAGTAATATTAAAATTTATCTATTTACATAAATTATTATCAAAATTTATTTATTTTAATAAAGTATTATTAAAATTTATTTATCTAAATAAAGGATTACTAAAATTTATTTATCATAATAAAGTATTATTAAAATTTATTTATTTAAATAAAGTATTATTCAAACTTCTTTATTTAAATTAAAATTTATTCATTATTTTATTCGTATTTTCATTGATTCCAAAAGTTTAATAATTGTTGCCGCCAAAATCTTTTAAATATCTTTGTGTCATACATTTCCTCTTATCTTTTTACCTATGAATTTTTTTATGATTAAATAAATTAATTGATTTATTTAACTGATCGATTAAATTAGATAATAACATATTTACATTAGTTTATAATATGACAGCTAATATTTGTTTGCATTCGAGAGTTTGAAGAAATTCAATAAACTTAAAAAAGAAAAAGAAAAAAAGAAATTCATTGTAGACCTTGAAGATACTTCAAAGGAAGTGTCCCACGAATCATGACTTTATAATACATCGAGTCCCTGTTTGGGCGCCACAAATTTTTTTTGTGTGTAACTGGGCGTGACTGTAGGTGTGCCACCCTGTGTCAAGGCTTCCCAAACCCTATGATATCCCCACCTTTCCTGACATTTTTTTTAAAAAGAGTTTATATTATACAGTGGAATATCCACTATATAAATCTATATTTAAAATAAATAAATATAAGATTATAATAATGAACTCGCCTAGTATATAGAATCTCTGAAGAACTTTAGGCTTTTTCCAACCTCCATGTTCTAATAAAAAGGGACTTGATGTATTCGTCCACTATAACCACCTAACTGAGAAAACATCATCCGCTTCTAAATTATATTTTTCTTCCCATCCACCATTTAAAGACTTAAGTGACAGAAACTTACTAACCCTAAAAAAACAGATCAATATTCAACAGAATAGTTTTACTTTTAGTCAATGTGGGGGATGGGAAAACGCACTACTTTTTAGTTTTATTTCACTTGCCGACTAGGTTGTACAAAAACATTTATTTTATTTAACTAATTTTCTACTTAAGATCAGAGATAAATTGTATCTTCGGTTTGTGTATAAGATCTTAACTAAAGGCGTTTTAGATTTGACAAGAATTTCTTCCAAATTGAAGGATGCTTTTACGCTCCATTTTCGATGTAAAAGTAAAACAAATACATGAGCTGCGTTTTCAGAAGCCCGAGTGCAGCCCGTGTGCAAAATAGACTCGGAAACGCTTCGAATTGAAAAAAATTACATTAACCAATCATAGAACAGGAAATTTGAGTACCTGGAAACGGCCGAGCGCGTCCGTCGGATCAGCTGGCAATTGTAAACAATACTCTTATACTTATATGTATCTATTTTATGAAATGATACGATATATTAGTATCCTTATAAAAAGTTAACTAAAATATTAAAAAATTGGTAATCCCCTTCCGACACATGTTTTGTAAAAAGAATTTGTTTGTGAAGCTAAAGTATTCTTCCGCGCAGCCCGCCCGTTTATTAATTCCCGAAATCGAGGATTTAACAACGGGCGTCTGGCTGTGACGTTTACGTGACGTAGAAGTGCGCAAACGGGCTCTGGAAAACGATGCATGTGCGCCTGTGTGCCCGCCCGGGATGCAGTCGGGCTTCTGGAAACGCAGCTATGTTCTTGAGATTTCAAAGCAATGTTACCAATTGGCGGGTAATTACCCGATTTGCGGATTTTAGGTAGTGAGGGTATTTTGAAGGGTATTATTGTGTTGGAGGGTAAAATCAACAATATAGAATAAAAAATAAATTTAGTAAATATTAAAATTTAATTTTACTGAAAATTTAAAAGGAAAATTGAGATGAATACGGAAAAATGCACGGTTTACCATAAACGTCTTCACGAGTTCTTCTTTTTTTCATGGTTCCATCTTACATTGATTGTGACCCACCTCAATTTGAAATATGGGTGAGTAAAGCTTGCAATTATCGCCTCTTGAACTACTTGTTCTTTTCTAAAATTGATTTTAGTTTCAAATCCTTTTTTGAAATGTCATTTAAAATTTGATGAGGGGGGCCACAATACTTTACTGCCTTCGCATTTAGATTTGCCAGTTTCAGGAGTCTCAGGAGTAACTCTATTTGTCCTATGGCGTTATGAGTTAGCCAATAATAATAGGAAAATGCATCTTGATTGGCTCTTACGGCACTCCTGTGACTGGCTCCTAAAGGGTGATGCAATTTTATTCTAAGTTTTCGTTTTTGTTTTTTTATTATTTTTTATGATTTTTTTTGACATCCTGTTATAGAAATAAGAAATAGACTCGATCGAATTCCGGGGATTCGCGGAATCGAGCTCCGAATCTGAATCCGTATGTGTAAAAATGTTCGAATCCGAATCCGAATCCGAATCCAGCACCTTCGGATTCGAATCCGAATCCGAATACGGATTCGGATTCGCCCACTCACACAGCACACACACACACACACACACACACCACACACACCAATCCACACACACACCCACACACAACACCACACACACACCACACACACCACACAGTATATATATATATTATATATATAATAATATATATATAGAATATATATATTATATATAAATATAATATATATATATATATATAATATAAATATATATGTTAAAGACAGATATCCCGACACCTTGGAAAAAAAATAGGATGTTGCCAGAATTCTGTTATTTATTTGCTTGTTGTGCTCCAAATTATAGACGTAGGCGACTTTTTCCTATAATTTCAAAAATTATAAATATTTAAGATTGGTAATATTCAAGTAAGGTTTTAATTAATTAATGAAAATAATTAATTTAGATTAAATAATTATTAATCAATTATATTGATTAAAGTTATTCGGACGTGTTTTTTTAATGAAGCCTATTTACTCAGTTCAAGTGTGAGCTTTTTTCCTTGATGACCTAGGCTAGTTTCAAAATATTTATTAGTTTAACGTGTGTTAATTTTTTTCCCATGTGACGTATTTAACATAGATTTCATAATTTTAAAATAATATTACGATTATTAGGAAAATAATTTGTTAAAATTAAACAAGAAAGTAAAACTTGCATTTGTGGTGAAAGTTGTAATTTTATAATGGATTAATTATAATTTTTTCGTGAATTTCGTACGTTTCGGAATTTGTCCTGAAGGTTACTATTTGCATAATTCTCGTCTCTTTTTTAATAAGAGTTTAAAATTATATATATATATATATATATATATATATAATATATATATATATATATAATTATATATATATATATAATATATATATATACTATAATTAATATATAATAGAATATATATATATATATAAATATATATATATATATTATATATATATATATATTATATATATACAGAGCTGGGCGTTTGCGGCCACGAGTTGGCGGCCTATGGCGCACTATCAATCCGTAGGCGCAAAGGCGCATAGCGCAACAATTTTGTTAAAGCGAACTAAGGCAAAGGCGGCACAGCCAATGTCGTTTGCGCCTATAGCCGCGCCTATGAACAGGAACAAAGCATTTTTTTACCTTTAAAAGTTAGAACTTAGAGGCGTGGACAAAACTTGTTTCATTTTAAAAAGTCAGTTTTAAGACTTTATATATATATATAATATATATTATATATATATATATATATTAATATATAATATATATATATATATATATATATATATATATATAGTTATATATATTAATATATAGATATATATAATATATATATATATATATTATATATTATAATATTATATATAGGGGCGGCTCGTCATAGTAAGGGCCAGTGGGGCCCGGCCCCACCAGTAATTCTTTTAAAACAAATATAATTTCTTAATTAAAAATTATAATTATTTGAGTAATTTTCCATTTTTAATTTCAGATCTTTCTATGTATGACAATTTGTTGCATATTCAAAATTAATTTCCTCGAAAATACACTTTCCGATTTTTCACGAGCTCGCAGACTTCTGGGCCAGTGAAAGTTGGCCCTAAAGATATAAATAAAGCGTATACAACAAATGTACGCACGCACGTCTTTTGTGACGTAGACTCTCATTCATTCAGTTTTTTGAAAGCTAGGGCCAGGGTGAACGGGCCCACTTGGGATATTATTGCAGTATTGCATGATATTTCTTTAAAACAACATGATTTTAAAATATATATATATATATATTATATATATATATATATATATATAATATATATATTAATATATATATATATATATATATATATATATATATATTATATATATATATATATATATATATAATAAAAATATATATATATATATATATATATATATATAAATATATATATATATATTATATATATATATATACTATACTATATATATTATATTATATATATATAATATATATATATAATATAAATTATATAATAAATATATATATATATATATATTATATATATATAGATATATTATTATATAATATATATATATATTATATGATATATATTATATTATATTAGATATATATATAATAGCTTAAACTTATACTTAAACTTAAACGCGTGTGTGCTTACATTTGTTAATAATAAAGTCTGGGCCCATATTTTCGCTGGCCCCGAAGCTTTTTCTCAAATTATATGTTTAGTTAGTTATCTGGTTTGGTCGTTCGTTGCAAGTCTGAAAATAATTCTTTTTGATTGTTTGTGAATCTAGTCGGGGAACAACTATGTTTATACTGTATAACTGATTACTGAGTTAAGTGATATTTAGTTTGAAATGCCTGTTAAAAAAAGGTATTTTTCGTTGAATATTTAATGGAAAGAATTGAAAGGCCATTTTTTATGGTAATCATTTGGAGTTCATTGTCGTTTTAATGACAGGTTATCCCCTAATCCCTATCCAAAGGACAATATGATATTTTGTTTGATTATTGATTATCAATTAAAAAAATTGATTATTAATTAAAAAAATTACTTAAAGTAATACGCAAAAGCGAGGTCGGATTTGAAAAAGTTGTTCACAGGAGAACTATGAAGCCTAAATAGCGATTTAAAGGTGCGGTAATGATTTTTTTTTTTTTTTTTTTTTTTTTTTTAAGGGAGACGGATGGTCCGATTTTGAAATTTTTTCCACAGGAGGCATCTATGAGGACTAAATAAATGTTTAATGTTCCAAAAAATATGAATAGAGTAGATAATAGTTTAAATTAAAAGGTTTCCACTTTAAAACATGAAGAAAAATTAGAAGTTAAAAAAGACTTGGACGTTCACACCCTAGAGATTTTCACATTAATCAGAAAGATGGAAAGAAGAATAGAACATTTTGTAAATCTTGTTTTGAGAAAAAGAAATGGCTTACTGTAAGTGATAAAAAAAATGCTTTATTTTGCTTCTACTGTCTGCTATTTGGAGGTGAAAATGTATGGGCACGAACAGGTTGCAATGATTAAAACATCTCTCAGAGAAAATTCACAAGCATGAAAGAAAGCCGAACTCACTTGGAATAATTGTATTTCAGTATCCCAACTTGGGAAAGTAAAGTATTTTACATTCAATTGATAGTTCCATCGAATCCAGTATTTTAAAGCATAATGAGAAAGTAGACAAAAATAAGATCCACTGGTCTTATGGAATTATAATTGTAAAAATTTTGCGGAATTCAGCGAAATAAATTTTGCGGAATTCACGATGAAACATCACAATCTAATAAACCGGGGAGTATTGTTAGACAGTTTTATTACATATCTAAGTTGATGTGTCTTTAGAAGAGCACTGACAAATTTCTAAGATGTGCAGAAAAATACCTCAGAAAAAACTATTTCCAAAATGACCCTTTTAGACTGTATGTATCATGTTTATATCGACGAAATAAAATCAGAAATTAATGATGTCAGTTTTGTATCCATACAAGCAGATGGAAACGACCGAAATCACTTGCCTTTCACAGTTTGTGATTATTTTGCGCTATTCTAGAAATTTTCGACCTAACGCAAGATTAAAAAGTTTTGTTAATATTCATAATAGAACAGCTACCGGACTAACAAGTGTTCTGAAAGAAGAATTAAAATCTTTTTAACTTACCCAACAAGTTAATTGCACAAGCCTATGACGGAGCAGCTGTTATGAGCGGGTCCCACAACGGTGTACAAGTGCAGATGAAAGAGTACTACCCTTACGCCCATTATGTTCATTGTTACGCACACAATTAATTTAATTTTTGAAAAAGTGGGTTGCTCATCAAATAAAAGGATAAAAATTATTTTTTGCTAATTACTGAGTGAGATTTGGTGCGCGAGGCGTTTTCACGAATTCACCTAAACGTAACGATATGCTTCAAAAGGTTTTGTAATGTCACATTCCAAAGATTTGTCAAACCAGATGGAAACTCCCCTCATAAAATCGTAAAATTGCAATAAAAGGAAAAACGATTTACTCTTAGAGGTTTCAAAGCCTCTTAATGAAGACTGTTGGGACATAAAAAGGCATTCGTGGAATCAGTAGTTTTCTTTTGAAAGATTGATATGGCGAAAGATATCGAGTTGTAAATCTTCCTTCTGCTTTTTTTTATGGAAAACGTGAAACATACAGATATTTTATACAACGTTACAACACAATAAATAACAAATAATATTACAGTTGAAGATGTCAATGATAATCCGCCTAAGTCTTCAATTACTACAATACCGCACAATATAGCAAAATTTCTATATTTCAGGGGTATAAGTGAAGTTTAGAAGTTCATTAAAAAGACTAAAAAAATGCAGTGGTAGTTACTGGATACCTTAAAGAACGGATGCGACAAAGGCTTGTAACCAAATAATTACAGAAATAAATGGAAGATTTAGATTTGAAAATTTTGAGTTGTTTCGCTCATATATTGTTGTCGACCCGAAAGCAATTTAATTCTCATAAGCAGTGTTTTCCATCTGATCAAATTCAAACTATCATCAATATAATATCCTCCCATGCTACCCTCTTCTTAAATTCTTCCGAGTTAGCTGTTATGTATGATAATGAAACCTTTAGTTCCATCACAAATGTTAATGGCTGCGTAAGTAAATTTATGGACCGATACATGGTTCCTCATTGCGATGTTTCTTTTCAGAACTGGCCGTCAATTTAAATTAATAAAAAACTCGTTTTTAGTGATCGCCCGTGTCGACTATCGCCGATTCTGAAAACCCTATACTTTTCATACTTTAAAAGCCGCACGAAAATTTATAAACCTCTTCTTAGGAAACATCATAACATCACAAGATATGACCTTATTAAACGCACTGCGCAGTCAAGTGCTATCAAATACAAAAATTAACGACTTTATATAGAGGACAGATTCCTTCAAAGTTCAGACACACAAAGTGATTGAAAATATAGGCCCAAATAAAGCAACAGAAGTGGGCAAAACTATGTATATCCACAAAACCAGATTTAAAGGTTAAGTTTGTTTATAAAAAATGACGTTTGAATTACAAGTAATATTTTTTATTATAATTAACAGAGAGTAAAATCATAGCCTTCCATCTATTAGGTATATATAATGAATATATATATTACTAATTAATATTAATAATACTAATTATATACTTAGAGTATATATATAATATAAATACGCTAAATAATATATATTAATATAATATATATATAATAGTATATATTATAATTATATATTAATATATATTAGTATATAGATACAATAATCCTATATTCTTTACATATTGAGCTAATTATTAATATAATTATATATATTATTAATATATAGGTTACATACTTATATATTATATATATATATAATATTATATAGCTATTAATTATATATATACTATAATATATATATACAATCTGATACAATATATATCATATAATAATAATAGATATATATAACTATAAACTATATCAGTATTATAATATTATATTAGAATATATATAACGAGTATACATACATATAAAATCAAATATATATATATTATATAAATACAAATATAGAACACAATCTACATATACCTATATAGATATATGAATATTATTAAACAAAGTTATCTTATATACTAATTATTACTATATAATAATAAATAAGTTATTTGAGTATATATATATATATATTATATTATATTAGTATAATAATATATATTATGATTAACACATTATATACATATATATATATACAAAAAAGCAAGACCTGGCCCCACCATTAGTAAATTTCCAAACTGATACCAAACACTATAATATAATAAAATATACTAATCTAATATAATAATAAAACTAATATATATACATATTAAGAACTAGAATAATAAAATAATAAATATAGTAGACGTCGAAAAAATTCCGTCCCTAGTATCGAAGGATTTTCAGAATATTTTTAGACGTGCTTTGACAATTTCATTATTCTAAAATTATTATAGTAATATAAATAAAATATATACGTATATTTCGGAGAACAGAAATATTTCCGTCTTATTTCTAAATTTAATAATAAAAAAATATCAAAAATCAAAAATTTTTATTCTCTCTATGAATTACATAGTTATGCTTTCATAATAATATTAATACATAGGAATATGTAGACGAAAAGAGGGCTACTAAGGGGTCGTGTCCGTCCTTTGTACCCATTCATTTATTGTTGAACTTCTTCAAGAAAGGAAACATTTAACATCACCAAAGATGTTTTACATCTTTTTAAGCTAAAATTTTCAGATCACGGATTGTAATTCTGACTGAAAGTAATTCATTAGCGACTTTACAATGATGAGCTAGGATGTAGCTATAATTTTAGACTTTACAGTTATATATTATATATTATATATATATTAATATATATATATATATATATATATATATATATATATATATATAATATTATATATATATATATATATATATTATATATATTATATATATATATATATATATATATATATATATATATATATATATATATATATATATATATATATATATTATCAAAAAAGTTTCTTTTACTTTTTTGACAGTAGCGGCTCCTTTCACCACCGTTCTATTAATTAGTTTTCTCGCACTAATTTTTAATCAAAAATATTAAATTTCAAAATTTAAATGTTCTGTTTACTGATGTAGAAATAAGTTACTTGCCAGATTAGCTTCTCGGAGGTACCTCCTTGCCCTTGGAGATGATTTTAGAAAACATTTAAGTACTTTTAATAAATAATGAGACTTTTTAATTGTTATTAAAGGCAGACAGGAGACTTCAACTTTGAAAATGCTTCTTTTCAATATTAAGGATAACTTTATCCTTTTGAGTAACTTAAAAATTAACTTTACTATTGACAGTTATAAAGTATAAATTACTGGCTTTTCTTAGCCGTGATCGCAAATACATAAGAAATTTGCACATACTGCATGCAACATTAATAAAATGAACACTACTATAGATAGTTAGGGAACACTAATTTGGACACGTGTTCACAGAGTAATTACTGACGGAATACTAATGAATACTCAATATTGTTCATCCTTACTGACCGCTATCTAGTCACGTGACCAGTGGCGGAGGAATTTTCCTGTAATATTTAAGCCTTTATTGTTGACTCAATTTTACTGTTAAATAATACTGTGGTCAAAATTTTTAATGACAAAATTTTGACAATTTTATAATAAATTTTCACACACTCCGGGCAGAGGATTGCTTCATAAATTAGAAGCAATACAATACCTTTCAGTTTGGAATGTGCTTTAACTTTACTTTAGATTAGCTGTGTGCTTGCGCTTCCTTCTAAATTTTAAAAAATTTTTTTTTTTTTAAAAACAAACCTTAATTCTAACTTAAAATTACCCTATCACCCTAAATCTAACTTAATATTACCTTAATTCTAAATTTTACTTTATTCGTTTTACTAGAGGTCTGCAAGTTTATCTCTCATAAACTGCCTTTGTTTAAGGGCAGCTTTTCTCTGAGGTCTTATTAATGTAGAATTGGCATTATTATTATTATTATTAGAAGAACCAGGTCTGTTGCTGTTGTCATCCTGTACAGGTGTTGTAGGTACATGTGTTACATTGTTAACAAAACCTCCTGTATTTAATTCTTTCGAAGAGGGTAAAGTTACTGATGGAATGTAACCCTACTTCAACCAGAGTCCGGTTTTTAATTTTAACTGATCTGATGTTAGTTATCATGACCTACTTTCACATCCAAACTCTGCGAACTTCCTAAAATGGATCGTGGTTTATTGCTGTCCTTTATAAGAACCACATCTCCCACCTTTACTTTATCTTCCCAAATACCCTGAAACAAGTGTCTAGACCGCTCCCGGAGACTTAGGAGATACTCCTCATGCCACATACGCCTGAACTCTTAATAGAGTTCATTTTGCTTTATGAGGGTAGAATCCAGTACCTCCTTGTTGGGTACACTGCCCATCTGATATTCTATTGTATCAAAATTACTTTTAAAGATTAAATTACTATAAACATTACTTTTAAAAAACAATTGGGCGTTATTGCCTCCAACTCAGAGGTACCAGATCTATAGGTTAGGGGTCTGGAATTGATGGCATTTTCTATGTCAGACAGAGTGGTAAGAAGTTCAAAATAGGTTACTTTACTCTTTCCAACAGCTTTATACAGACACTGTTTCATAACTTTTATTAACCTTTCCCAATGGCTGCCTTGCCTTGGAGAAAAGAGGTTTATTTTTATATGTTTGATCTGATTTTTATCAAACTCCTCCTTGAAAGCATTGGTATTAAAAGACTCTTCTATTATTTTGCACCCTTTTTTAAAATATAATGCATTGTCACTATATATGGGTGGTATCTAGATTGATTACAGAACCTGTTGAATGCAAAAAGAAAATCAGATGTGTTCATGGAAGGTACCAGTTCTAAGTGTACAGCTCTGATGTTTAAGCAAGTGAAAATTAAGATGTACATTTTCTCTAACTTTGAGGTGTTGTTTTTGACATATATATGAGAGGTGAAATCAATACCTGTGTGTTGGTAAGGTTTTATGAGATTCATGTGTGTTCTAGGTATGTCAGTGAAACGTGGGTACCTGTAAGAAAGAGCATTGTACTTCTTGCATGTAATGCACTCTAATAACACAGATCTTACTGCAGCTCTACCCTTAGGTATCCCCACACCTTGATTTCTGATATAATTAAGAGTAGTACCAATGCCAAGGTGCTTTACTTGCTCATGGGCATATTTTATAAATAGCAATGTAAAGCCATGATTTCTACCCATTAAAATAGGATTAGCTTGTTCATAGCTAATAAGAAGAGCCTTATTAATCCTGCCTTTGCTTCTTAAATAGCCTTTTTCGTCAAGGAAAAGATTTAAGTTTAAAACTAAGGGAGGAATTTCTGAGTCTTTCAAGGAAGTTACTTTTACCTTCTGTTTGTATTCATTTAAAAAATTTAATTTCATTAGCAAAGGATTGAATTTGATTTATTTTAAGCCAATACCTTACAGACTTTTGCTGGTAATCAACATTTACTTTAATTTTACTAAGCCATTTAAAAATCCAGGCAGTGATTCTTAAGACTTTTCTATAGCAGGAATATTTTACTTAATCTAAAATAAATAACAAAAAAAAATGTTTACTATTAACAATATTGTACATTTACCATTAAATAGAGGTTAAAGACTCTTGTGGCAACACGTCAACATAGGATAACTTGGCAATTGTCTAAATCATTAGTTAACCAAACAGGACCATGATACCACAGAGCAAATATTTCCTTATACTTTTTAAAAGTTAAACCCCTAGTTAAAAAATCACCAGGATTTTCTGCTGTATTTACATACTTATAATAAACATTTACTTTGTACTTATTACTGATGGAAGTAATTAACCCATCCATTTCGTTTATTCTATTTTTTAAAACTTAGATTTTACTTTGGTTTGTCTGGTTAGTAACCAGCTCAAAACTACTTGTGAATCCACAGCAATATTAATGAATTCAAAATAAATATTACTGTATGCTTCCAAAATATTGGGTAAGCATTTTAAGGCCAAAATAACCCCCATCAGCTCCAGGGAAGGAATACTTAACTCCCTAGGCCTATTGGCAGGAGCTACCTTGGCTTTAGCAAATATAAAGGAGCTTTTGTTATCATCATCCACTCCATAACATACAAATCCATAAACACTATCAGAACTGTCACAAAAAAGATGCAAGCCATACTTATTCCCTTCAGAAAGAGCCCTCCTCGGTATTGCAATCGTATCCAGATGTTCACAGTTATTGCGTAGTTTATACCACTCTTTCAGTATCTCATCAGGCACTTTCTGATCCCAAGCCAACTTTTGCTGCCACACTTGTCTCATCAACAATTTACCCCTAACCAAAATAGGAAGAGCAAAGTTAAGAGGATCGAAAAGCTTGAAAATCTCAGACAACAATTGACGCTTGGTCGAAATACTCTCCAGATATTCTACTTTATTGATATGCATACAGTCAGTCACCACATTGAAACTATATCCCAAAATCTTTTCACAACAACTAGAATGCTCTACAAAGGAGTTTTCTTCCTTGAACTTAACACACAAAGCATCCGAGTTGCTATTCCAAGATCTCAAGATAAAACCTCCTTCTTCCATTCTTTTCTTACATTGATGATATATACCTACTATCTCACTTTCTTCTTGCATGCTTGTAAATATTAAATTATCCACATAGAAGCCTGAAGATAATATTTCAGTCAATCTATCATGTGGATACTTAGAAGCATGATATTTTATAATAATGCAGTATAAATGGGGAAGATGTAAACCCAAATATTAATGTAAGGTACCTATAAGCTTCTAGTTGCCCAATGTTAAACTACAAGAAAGTGAACCTATTCATGTCCACTTCATCTTTTAACCTAATCATCAAAAACGCTTGTTTTACATCACTTATCACAACAGTACGATTCGTTCTGAACACAAGTAGTAGCTTTAAAAGTGAATTCATGAGGTCATAACCACTGTAAGCTGCTTCATTCAAAGAAGGAAGAGTTTTATTACTTTTAAGGGAACAATTAAAAACTGGTCTTATTTTAGTGGTTACTTGTTCTGATTGCCTTATTATAGGACGATGAGGAATGAATTTATATTTACAAATATCTGAAAGATCATCAAATTTTATATTTACTTTTTCAATTATTTTATCATTCAATTGATCTTCAAAGACTTTACTATATTTATTTTTAAATTGTTCTAAGTTAATTTATCAAACACTCTATTAGCTATATTTAAAAGATATTTTAAAAATATTAGGCACTAATTCTAATTTTTCTTGATACCAAGGAAGCTTTACAGGATAATGGTTGTCTTTTGAAAATCATATTCCTGATTAAATAATTGAACTTGACATTTATTCTATAGTTTCAGAAATGTCCCTCATCCTGTTTTGATGCCTAATGATTCCAGGCGTAACACGATTTTTCCAGCCATTGTCAATATCAAGAATCTAAAAAACTGCTCAATGGGATTAAAATAACTTTTGGATGGTTCCAAAACAAAATACACTTGTGTATTTAGCCTCCTGTTATTACATTCAGAATCATTTATAGGAATTATGGCATTATTTGTTTCAACTTTTGACTGAGTTAATGAATTATTAACTTTTTACTTTTCTGGTTTCAACAACACGTACAATTTGTTCTGCTGTACTTAAAAAATTATTAAATATACCTATTGGAATTAATTTATTATTGCCAATATATAAACAATGACCACTTGCAAAAGGAACAGTTTGAAAGGATGGAAACAGGTCTATAATTTCTATTCCAAGCAAAACATCTTCTTTAATTTGGCTATTTACATTAGAATTATTAAAATTACTATCAGCAATTTAAAACCATTAAGTTCATATTTTTTATAACATCAGAAAATGCCAATCCTACTTTATAATTTATATTAATTCATCATCTATAAGAAAAGGAATGAAAACTATTCTTTTAAATACTCTAACACCAATTAATGTTTGATGAAACTTTTTAATTTTAGAACCAATGAAAGTTTGAGCCTCATATTCTATTATTGGAAGACTATTTATATTAGATATTAGCTTTTCAGCTGCTTCTCTTGATATATAAGACCTACTAGAAGCTGTATCAATTAAACATCTGAAAGTTTTTTCATTACCATTATAAACCATATTTAATGATGTGGTTATTTTTAATAACATCAGAAATGCCATCTACTTTATAATTTATATTTAATTCATCATCTATAAGAAAAGGAATGAAAACTATTCTTTTAAATACTCTAACGTCAATTAATGTTTGATGAAACTTTTTAATTTTAGAACCAATGAAAGTTTGAGACTCATATTCTATTATTGGAAGACTATTTATAATAGATATTAGCTTTTCAGCTGCTTCTCTTGATATATAAGATCTACTTAAAGCTGTATCAATTAAACATCTGAAAGTTTTTTCATTACCATTATAAACCATATTTAATGATCTGGTTGGAGGAATATATTCATTTTCCAAACTTTGATGAAAAGTTATACAATGACTGGTCGTTGTATTTACCACCTCACTATTATTAACATTACACAGTGGTTGTATGTGTGACTTACTTCCACATTTACACGGAAACCTCATTTTATTATTATTACCAAAACATTGTGCTTGTGGATGGTTACCAGCACACTGTACGCATAACCCCAACTCTTTAACTCTATTAATTCTGCTTTCAAAATTGTTATGCACAGGACATAGTCCTAAAGAATGAGGCCCAGAACATAATTTACAAACCTTCTCAACCTCTTTTACTTTATTACCCGAGGTTTGAAAATTTGCCAAAGAATGCTGTTTACCTGTAGCATTATTTTGTGATGTTTTTTCTTTTTGAGGAGTAACAAGTGTACTTTTACTTTTAAATTTGAGTTTGTCACCTACTGATTATATCCTGATAATTTTCAAGAACTTCATTTATGTCAGGATAATTATGATCTACTTTTCTTATTAGG
>JABUQX010022686.1:47500-65000 GCA_015478945.1 Trachelipus rathkii
CATACATGCTATTTAGCTTTTTATAATAATCCAGGTGGAAAATTTTACTTGTGTAAATTTTATATTAATCTTCTTTATACTTTTTAATATTCATGTTTGAATGTATTTTTTTTTTGTTTTTATTGATTCCACTCTTTTGTATATTTTTAGGCATTCGGGATTGAGATTGAAAATAAAATTTTTATTGGAAAAGCTTGTCTGTTTGCGCAATTAACCCCCCAAGGCATCATTAGCATTTATCCCAGAAGTAATATATGATATATATATCATATATATTACATATAGTATATATATATATATATATATTTATATATATATTATATATAAATATATATATATATATATATATATATATATATATATATATATATATATATATATATACTAATACTGGGGCGTGTTAGGTGTGAGAAGAATTGATAAAATGAGGAATGAACGTATTAGAGAGTTGTGTGGTGTGAATCGAAAGGGGTAAATGAGAAGAATAAATGAAAGTATGTGAGGTTGGTTTGGTCAATGGGGAAAGGATGAATGAAAGTCGTTTGGTTAAGCGGATGTAATAGTGTGCGTGTGTTGGAATCATCGGTCTTGGAAGACGCGACAGAAAAGTGATTGAGTCAGTAAAAGGAATGCCTGGAGAGAGAAAATGCAGTGGGGCAGAGGTGAGAAGAAAGTGCATAATGGGAATGAATGGCGGGGTTTTGTGAGGCTATGGTTGGGCCCACGGCCAAGGGAATGAACCCTACACTGACATATCTCCGTGTGTGTTACGGTTATCGTGGAGCTCTATTGGTGGATTATCTTGACTGCGACGAGTTATCACTATTAGGTATAGAGGGGGCGGTAAGGCTGGGCTTTATTTTCGACTTGTGTCATATTCTTCTACTACTTTTTTTTCCGATGAATGTCAAGCACCTTACCCCCAGTCTTGTGGGGAAAAAGGAAGATGATGATGATGATATAATTATTATATTTAGTGATGTTAAATAAATTTTTTATTTACTCATTTAATTAATATTTGCATTTATCAAAAGATATCGAATGGAGCCTGAGGATGATTTTGAATCTGACGATTTGGAAGAATTTGTTTCAAAATATGTCAAAGGTAATTTAGATTGTGAAATTTCTTATTATTTTATTAGAATAAGCATAAAATGAACCTATTCATATTTTTCATATTCAGCTTTTTATTTGTCATTTTTTTTTTTAACTTTAATTAATATTTCTTACTAGGTAAACTAAAACTGCATCTGAAGTCTCAGCCAGTTCCTAAAAGGCAGGAGGGTCCTGTTAGAACCATAGTGGCTGATACCTTCGAGAAAGAGGTTTTGAAGAGTAAAAAGGATGTTTTAATTGAGTTCTACGCACCTTGGTGTGGCCATTGTAAGAAAATTGAACCAGTTTACAAGAAAGTTGCAACACATTATTCCTCCAAAAGGCCAAATCTTCTTGTTGCAAAAATGGATGCCACTGCCAATGATGTTCATCCAATGTTTGACGTCCGCGGCTTTCCTACTATTTATATACTGAAAGCATCAGACAAAAGCAAACCTATTATTTTTGATGGTGGAGACAGAACTTTCAATGGTTTTAAGGTATTGAGATTACTTATGCTGGCTAATAAAAAAAGTATTGGGGAAAAGCAATAGTAGTAAAGATTCTATTTATAATCTTGTGTATGCTAGAATAGCATAAGGATATCTTTAGTTAAATAATTTTGCGATATTATATTTTTTCTGTTTTTTAATGTCTTCTAGAATAAATATTTTCAACATTCTAAAAAAAAATCAATCTTTAATTGTTTAATTTATGTTCTAATATTTTTTAAGACAAAAATGATATTAAATAGTGGATGAAAGAATAGAGATTGTGCTTCTTATAGGTCTTTAAGTTTGATCCCAGAGACAAATGGAGGTGGGGGAGGTGTTTAATTCCAAGAATCCTGAAAGACTCGTAAAACTATTATGTTTGTTTTGGGTGACTTGAATGGTTGTGTAGGTGATTGAAAACTGAGTGGAATACAACATGGGGTTGCGGGAGAAAATGAAAATAGTAGAAATCTGATTAATTTCTGAAAGGAGAGAGTTGTGTGTGTAAGTAATACATTCTTCGAGCACAAGAGTATTCATAAGCATACGAGAGTTGGTGTGTGTAGAGATTGTATCCAAGTGAAAAATATTTTGTTTTTGAAAAAAATGTTGAACTATGTGATGGATGTTAAATCAGTGAGTTTATTGGGGATGGGAATAGCAGATCATTATGTTGTTTTATGTAAGATTAAGTTAAGTTAGTATGGAGTGGAAAGAGAAATGGAAGGAAGTGGGAGAATTCAGAGTGAGATATTAAGTGAACAGAGTTATAAGGAAAATTATGTGAGTTTAAATCGTTGGTGGATGTAAAGGGACTAAGTCTTGAGTGCGCTAGGGTCTTACATGGTATGTTGTTACCTGTGTTAATATATAGTAGCGAAACTATGGTCTTGAATAGGGTATAATTTAAGTAACAATGTGTTCAGATGGACAATCTTAGGGGCGTGTTAGGTGTGAGAAGAATTGATAAAATGGGGAATGAACGTATTAGGTAGGAGGTTGGGTGGTGTGGAGAAAGGTGTAAATGAGATAATAAATGAAAGTACATTGAGATGGTTTGGTCATGTGGAAAGGATCGGATGATAGTCGGTTTGGTTAAGCCGATTAGTAGTGGTGGGGTGTGCTGGTAAATCGACTTCGGCTGGGAGATCCGAATGGAAATAGTGGATGAGGTCATATAAATAATGCCTGTATAGGAGAGGAATGTGAGTTTTGGCAGAAGCGAGAATGATGCATAAAGGAGTGAATGGTGGAGTTTTTGTTGAGAGGGGTATGGTTGTGGTTCTCCTGGGTCAAGGGATGAACCCTACATTGACGAGATATAGTGGATAGTGTGTTGGGAATCGACTGGCTGGGAGACAGAAGAAAACAGTGGATTTGAGCTCAGTAAGGACACATAACACAACCCGTCTCACTCCGCTATTATCCTAAACCATCACCATGACGGCCATTTTATTCTGTAACAACACGACGCTCACATGTCTCATCCTTTGATTCTCATTCAGAAGCCTCCACAACACCAATATATCACTAACACCTACCATAAAGCTTCCCTATTACTCTATCATATACGCCTGTGCAAATCCATAAAACCTCAATACAATTTATTCCTCTTCTCTCTCATTTTCAATCATTTGTTCAATGTAAAAGATTTGATCCACACCTCTACCACTCCTAAACCACCTTGTTCCTTCACCAATGCAGGTCTTCAGTCACATCGAGCAACTCTTCGAGCCAAATGCAGCATAAACCTTCCCTGACAACACTCAATAAACTTATTCCCTATAATTTCTACAGTTCCCCTTTTCTCCCTTACCCTTATATAAGGTACTATTTAACTGCTCTCCTCCAATCTTTGATAACTAACCTCCATAACGGTTTATTACACAATTCCAATCAATCAAGTCATCATCTTCGCGCCGTTCTTGATCATTTGCCCAGTAAGTTCATCTAATCCTGCGATTTACCATTCTTCCGACTTTCACTCTACATTACCTCCTCCTTAACTAATAAGCTATACCATAAATACTAATTCTTCTTGCACGCATAAAATCTCACACACATTCACTATCATCTCTTCATTACTGTTAATATTGTGCAGATTTTCGAAGTGTTCTTTCCACACTCCCCTCACATTTATTTATTTATTTATTTATTTATTTATTTTCCAGGAATTTATTGAGAAGCATCTTTCTTCGAAAGAAGAAAAAGATGAGTTGTAATAATTGAAGCCGCAATGCAGTTCCCTTAGTCAGGGATTCAAAGGCCTTAGGGTAAAATAATGTAAATCTGAATTGAGCTGTGATAATCATTTATGGGCCATTCCTTTTAATGAATAAGATACTTATATTTTCATATTTTAAATTGAAATTTCTGATAGTTTAGTCTAGTTTAATCATTTATTTTGCACAAACTGATTTTCACTCTGAATCTACTTAATTGTACTTTTTACATGATAGTGTTAAGTATTGTTAACTGATTTTCACTCTGAATCTACTTAATTGAACTTTTTACATGATAGTGTTAATTATTGTTAGTTACTCCTGTAAAATACCACTACATTTACTTTAAATGTAGTTTTGTTGCTGCAAGCTTTTTACTTTTTTATTAATTTAAAGTAATTGAGTTGTTTATGTACATTTTTATGATTTCACTTAGTAGTTTAAAAACATTGGATTTTTTTGATTGCCAATATATCTTGTAAGAGAATTTGTTTTTGTATATTTATATTTACTTAATAGTAAAGCATTTGCTTTTTTATGATTGCCAATCTATCATATAAGAATTGCTTAGAGAAGTATAATATTTTGTTATAGATCTTTAATATCTGTTTCTTAATTCTTTTGATTATAAAAATCATGGCAATAAACTGAACAATTTCTATTTGGATTTTTAATATACAACAAAAACATGCATCCTTTATGCTTTTATAAGTCTATGTAAATAATATTCTACATATAATTTTTTCTATATAATTTGAAGTTGAGAAAGGAAAGACTGTTGAAGTCACAGTTAAGAAGTTTGTGTGAATAAAAATGAGGACTTATATCCAAGTGGTCGACACATAACTTAACCTAACCTAACTTAACTTAACCTAGCAACCTAACCTAACCTAACGCCTGCGGCGGGGCTGTACAGGAATTTTTTTTGATGTGTCGACCCTTTTACCTGTCGACCCATTTTTATTGATCATTTAGGCTAGTCCCCTAAAATGATTCTTAAAACTGAAGTTAGTTATCAAAACAGACCGTTTTTCATATCAAAACAACGTACCACAAGGTGTTTCTGTGATACGCCAAAGTCCTCCATGAAAACACCCTCTCACACTTCATTAAACTACAAAACGGCGTACCATAGGGCGCCATTCTCTCTACATTCCTCTTCAATCTCTTTACAGCAGATTTGCCCACCCCTACCAACCAATCCACCAAGTGGCGTTTCTTTCCGGAAGCTGCTTAGGATTCTTCAGTGGTGCTATCACCCTCCTGCACCAGACGCCACTGAACTCTCCCCCAGTGACAATGCCGCGAGCACACACGCTCTCCGAACCTGGAAGGACGTCGGATAGTAAGAAACGAGTAGCTTTCAGGTGAGATCTAGGTGTGCACACAGTAAGGTCACTGAGAAGGCTTCGACCACTCTGTACTCTCTTACGTGCAGTTGTCGCACCTGCAGAAAGCTTCAAGTTGGCAATGTGGAAGTAAGGTACAGGGTTACAGGATGACCGAAACAGAGTAAGGCCCAGACAGAATGGAGCTTAAACTTGGAGTGGGTGTTCGGTATTTGATGGGTGTTCGGAATCACATTTGATGGGTGTTCATGGTCACTTAAGGTGGTCACCAATTTGAAGGGATTATTTTCTGGTCTTGCATAACCACCTTCAATAGAAGAATATTGGATGTTGAAGAGATGTATGCGTTGTCACGATGAATGTTGGCGTTTCTTCCGGAAACTGCTTTAGGATTTCTCAGTGGTTGCTGAACAGCCTCCCTGCACAGACGCCACAGATATATATTTTACAGACATCCCTACTACTTATATCCTATGTGTGGGGGAAAAGAAGTGCCTCATCTATTCGTCATTCCTGCGTGTCGGTGAAAGGCTACTAAGAGACTGTGGTAGTTGGTTGGCTGCCCCGTACCATTATCTCTTGCTAGGATGCCTGAATGCGTGCTCGAGATGGTCGTGATCGCCATAAGCGGTCTTCTAATTTTCGGCGAAATTGTTTTGAATCGTATGGTACATGGAATGTCAGAGGAATAATGTGAGGAGAGAGGAGAAGAGGTTGATGGATGTATTCTAGAAAAGGGATATTTGAATTGCGTCGATGTGACTGTTGAAACAAAGATGAAATGGAACAGTGAAAATGAGTGGTGCGGTGTTAAATGTGTTGTGCTGGTGTGGAAAGGAAATGAGAAGGGGAGAAGAAGGAGTTGCAATTTGATTGCAGTGACTGTGGTGACAGAAGCTATGGAGAGTTTGTGGTTGTGAAGTACTCGAATTCTAATGGTGTAAATTTAAGTTTGAAAAGTCAAGGTAATGTGTAGTTGTGCCGTTAATGGTCCATCTGAGGGAAATGTTAAAGAGCATGATTTCTGGATAATCTGAATGATGTTTTGGGATTGGGTAGTAGGAGCGTTAGATATGATGTGTTGGGACTAATGGTGTAGTGATCAGAATGAGATGAATAATCGGTGTTTTGGGTGGTCGGGAGAAAATGAGATTGGTAGGAGGGTGATTGCTGTGAAGAGGAGGTATGTGTGTAAGTAATACTTTCTTTAAACCAAGAGCTCATCCATAAGTATACTAGAGTTTGCGTAGGTAGAGATGGTATCGAAGTGAAAGTATGAATTGATTTTGTGTGGTGAAGAAAGAGATGTTGAAGTATTGTTGGATGTTAAATGGTGAGGATTAGAGGAATGGCCATAGTTCGATTCATTATGTTGTTCTATGTAACATTAAGTTATGGGGGCTTTGATGGAAAGGAAGGTGATATGAAAAAGGTAGTGGGTAGAAATAATGAAACAAATAATAAGGATAAGTTATTAAGGGCCCATGCAAATAAATCAGTTGAATGTGAACAAATGGAAACTGAACAAATCTGGGATCAGAATTTAAGGAAGCGGTGTTAGCATGCATAGGATGTATTGGATGTGCAAAGTAGGAAGTAAGAAGTATTAACAGTTGAGTGGTGGAATGAGGAGGTGATGCAAGCGGTTAAAAGTAAAAAATCGTGGTAAATGTGCTAAAAGCGATGATGAGTTTAAAAGAAAGATGTTTTGAATATATAGGTGGAAAAGAGAATACTGCTAAAAGTGCATACGGAAGGAGAAAAGAAGAGGTGAAATTGAACAGTTTTGAACGAGGATGAATGGGATTTAGCAGGGAATAGATATCTGGAAGGAAGCGCGAAAGTGTAAGAATAAGAGTAGGGGGAAACTGCTTAGATAATGAATACGATGGTGCTGTTGTAACTGATGAAAATTGATGTAAGGGGAGTGTGGAAAGAACACTTCGAGAATTCTGGTATATATTAACAGTAATGAAAGAGGTGAATGTGAACTGGTGTGGGTTAGATGGTGCATAGTAAGGAATTATTATTTTGGGGATGAGTGTCATTAGCCAGGAGGAGGTAATGGTAGAGTGAAAAAGTTGAAAATGGTAATCTGCAGGTATAGATAAATTACTGGTGAAATGATCATAGACGGAGGCGAGATGGTGAATGATTTGCATTTGTAAATTGTGTAATAAAGCGTTTATGGAGATAGTTCGAGGGTTTGGAACGAGAGCAGTAAGGTAAGAGTATATATAGGTAAGGGAATAAGGGGAACTGTAGAATTATAGAGGAATTAGTTTATTGAGTGTGTTAGGGAAGATATATGCCCTGTATTTTTGGTCGAAAGAGGAACTGACTGAAGGGAGATTGGTGAAGAAAAGGTGCGTTTTAGGAGTGGTAGAGGTGTGTGAATCAATCTTTACATTGAAACCAAAAGACTGAGAAATGAGGGAGAAGAAGAAATAATTTGTTTTAGGTTTTATGAACTCGCAACAAGCGAATGATAGGATTAATAGGGATGCTTTATGGCAGGTGTTAGTAATATAATGGTGTTTTGGTGGTAGGCATCTGAATGGAATCAAAAGTATGTAGTGAAAGAGTGAAAGCGTGTGTAAGAAATAAATGGTGTCAAAAGTGATTGGTTTATATTAATACGGAGTGAGGCAGGGATGTGTTATGTCCCTTTGGTTATTATTTAATTTGTTATGGATGGGGTTAGAAGAATTAAGAGTGAGAAGTGGAGGGGTGGCCGGGGATGGTGTTAGAATGATGGGAGAATGAGAGTGAATGAGGTGCCTTAACTAATTATAATGCGGATATATGTTGGAGTGACAAAGGGAAGCGGATTGATGCAGAAGTGTGTACGAAAGTTTGTTGAAACTGGATGAAGGTGGCTGGTGCAATTAAATCGTTGGTTGGTGTAAAAGGACTAGAGTCTTGATGTGCCTAGGATCTTACATGAGGGTAAGTGTGTGTACCCTGTGTTTATTGTATGGTATCGAGACTATGGTCTGTAATAAGAGGTATAGATCTAAGTCAATGTTCAGATGGACAATTTTGGGGCGTGCGTGGGAGTAAGAATGAAAGAATGACGGAAAGAAGCGTTTAGAAACACAAATGTGGTGTGAGAAAGGGGTAAATGAGAAGAATAAAATACAAGTACGTTGAGATGGTTTGGTCATGTGAAAGGATGATGATAAGTCGGTGTTAAGCGGAGTATAGTGGTTAGTGTGTTGGGAATTGACCCGCTGGGAGCCGAAGAAAAATGGAATTGAGTAGTAAAGGGATGTTCTGGTAGGAGAGGAAGTGAGTTTGGAGAGGCGCAGAATAAAGGTGCAATATAGGAATGAATGGGGGGGTTTTGTGAGGGGGTATTTTGTTGGCCCACCTGGCATAGGATGAGCCTACACTTCGCGATAATGCATTGTGAGGGTCCATCGCACTCTCCATGAAACTCTAGGGTGATTTTCTGACTGCGATCGAGTTTTACTAATAGGTATAGAGGGCGGTAAGGCTGGGCTTTCTATTTATCCCTCGACCCAGACGTTGCATTTAAATTATCAACGTTTGGTCATCCCGAAAATACGTTGTACTTAGGAACTGGATGCCATTATGCCCAGTCTCGGAAATTATTACACTCCCTGTGAAAATACATACAATTCGCACATTTTATAACACTGTGGAGAACCCGACAGTTGCCTTCTTCCTATCAAATGCTCCGTCTTGACCCTGTTGAACGCAGAGGTCGTGGAGTTATGTACCATACATAAAATTGCGCAGGAGAGAGATGCCATACGCCAGCTCAATGAAAAAATATCCTTCAAGACAAAGGCATTTACGCTGCATTATTGTCCAGCTGCCCCCATGCCATCCGCGTGTTAATTCACGACACAATCCAGTCCCAGTAAGAACTCCTACCAAATACCAGGCGAAGCTCGGCATCACTGTAGATCCCGTCTGCTGTATTGCCCACTATACCGGATTTCTCAAATAATAGAAAAAAACAGCCCATGAACAATCTCCCATCGAAAAGCCATCAGAAACCCTATCCTCGAGTACTAGTTTTCCAACAACCAACAATGAAAACTAACGGTTAGCTCATCAACACATACTTGAAAAACATTTCCTGCAAAGCAACACACTTTCCCGATACTACCCATAGGTTTCAAACCTCACGCAAGAATACTGTCGTCTTTGTCCTTAATAAGCTCCCATTTTACTTTAAATCCTTAAAAGATATTTCCTAAGCACAAAGAATAAGAGTAATACCAGCTAAAGTTATCGTTAAAATAAAAAGCATCCGAATTTCTTAAACAAACACATACTCCAGATGTAAAAACTGCAACTCAGAAGAGACGTCGCCATAAGTCTATTCCAGAGACAAAAGCGGAACTTCCACATAAGATTGTACCCAAACAATCAACAGGTATCGAACAACACAATCAACCATTTTTTTTATTTTTTTTTTTTTTTTTTTTTTTTTTTTTTTTTTTTTTCAGAGTTTTCGATTACTCCAGCTCTTCTGGATCTTTCCGTATTTCTTTTTCTGAATTTCTATTTCAGGCACTCCCGGAAGGATTCTATGCCGTTAGCGGATGAATGTTATAAATAGCTCCCCAAATAGAACTTGATGATGATGAACTCCATTCTCTTCCTAATGCTCATGTTCTTCGAAGAGCGAATGGAAAAACGTTCGAACTAAACCGCCGCAACATCTAAGCCTTCTGAATCTGTTGAAGGCATGAAAGGGAACCCAGAGGTCTCCCATTCTAAATCAAATTGTCAAATCTCCCAAAACCACTCGATGATGAATCTGGCAAAATCTCCAGTATCGGACCTTGTCAACCCATGCAATGAATCCTATACTAGAACCTAATATCGCAACCCCAACTTTTTTCAAAAAGATGACCTTTTCTGGTGACACATTCCTTCCCATTTTGCCACGGAACAACTCCATATCCTCACACATTTTCTGATCTGCTTGCTTGTAATACTGATTCCTTCCCATCCTAAACATGAGGCATTTTGGGTTGCTCATTCCAACGCACAAATCACACAATAATATGGACTTGGTTGAACTCAATTATGCTCGCATTCATAGACGAAGCACTTCACAAAATATCATTAAAAACTCTTTAAAAAAGGTAGTACAACAAATCTCTGTTGTACTAACTATTGCTCTACACCAGGAATTTGTTGTCCTCCTCGTCGGACCACGTCCTCAACTTTAATCTCATGCTGAATCCATCTCCATTATAATTTTTCATACAACACATATGGGCACTTTCTCATGGACTGTCCCTGAAACCACTCTAATTTTGAAGAACGTTTAACTAATAAACAATAAAAAGTGCATATGTTTGCCAGGAACTTCGCTATGTCATCGCGACTTTTTCACCGTAAGAATATCAATCGGCCCGAACATTCTATAGAAAGGTGACAAACTGATAAGGAAAGGTGCAGGAATACTCATTCATAAATCTGTCCCCTGATTCTCCAGCTCCTCTTTAAAGCTAAAACTTGCATGCAGTGCAGAAGGACCTTCATCTGTCCACGACCTTACTGTCTGCTCGATCCGCTTGGCTTGAGTAGTGAGTTAACTAAGGTCGACTTAGCTGATTTTTTTAGCTCCCTACTCCGCTTGTTATACTAGGCAGTACTTTACTCCGCCATCCCGTTATTGGGGCGATCTGTCGCTTCGTCTAAGTCCAAGATCGTTGTGGAAATTCTAACTCCCTTTTCCCTGGGTTGCCTTAACACAGGACTGCCTACATATGAACTTTTAGATACACACACTTCTTCTTGTATTGATATTTTCTTTTGCTCTCCATACCTTTAATGGATCGTTTACCTTGTCAGCTTTGATTATATACGGCATGATCATTACAAATAGGCTTTTAAATGGCTTGTACGAGCCATGTTAAAACCTAACCCAGCTTGTTATGACCGAGCGGAGTGGGCTCCTTTTTATCAGGTCACAGCTATCCCACTTTATCCCTTCAATAAGCGTTTTCCTACTGTCGATGATGCCTTTCACTTCTTCCAGCAAGTTATCATCTCGGCAGCGGAAGCTTGCATTCCGCAATCTTCCGCAGGCAGGCGGTCGGCAACCCCTTGGTGGTCCCAAGAGTGCGCATAAGCTAACCGAGAGAAAGAGAAACTACAGGCAATACAAAAGGACCCGTACCACCCCAAGCATGATTATTTTTAAAGCAGTTGCGGCGAGGTCTTGGCGAATTAATCGCCAAACACGTAAACAATTTTTTCGAACTTACATTTCGACTGTTAACTCCACAACTCCCCTTCCCTTAGTGTGGAAAGTCACACAGAAAATATCTCGTCACTCCAACAACTCCTCACACACAGTTCTCCGTTATGGACCTGATATAACCGACACGATCTCCGATCCTGCTGCTGTTGCGGATGCATTAAGTTATAGTTTTGCTAGCCACTCGAATTCTTTCCGCTATCCTGAAGCTTTCAAAAATTGAGATCTAACACTGCACTGCCAGACTTTTCAACAGCGAAAGAGGAAGATCATACCTATAACTGTCTTTTCACACTTGCAGAGTATCAAACTGACCTGGCGAATAGCAAAGACGGTGTTCTTGGCCCAGATATGATTTCGTACATCATGCTCCGTTATATCCATCCCTCGGCATCAGCGTTTTTGCTGGATCTATATAACAGAATCTGGATCGAATTTTCTTTTCTATCTCTTTGGACTACAGCTTTTGTAATTCCTATCTCCAAAACTGGGAAAGATCCGGAGTTGGCAAACAACCAAAGACCAATTTCGCTGACCTGTCATTCCTGTAAATTAATGGAGAAAATGGTTTCAGGCCGCCATCTCCCTGTTCTGGAGAGTCACCAAGCTTTTTCAAAACTTCCAGTTTGGTTTCCCAAAAATCGTTCGACCGTGGGATTCGTTGTTAAAAATGGACATAACATCCGGTAAGCTTTCTCTCTGGTGGGATGGTTCTTGGTGTATTTTTTGAGTTTTGACCTTGAAAAAGCTTATGAAACAACTTGGAGAAGTGGAGTCTTCCTTTAACTCCATTTGCTCGGTTTCCGTGAACAACTCTCTCTTTTCATTAAATGACTTCTGTTGGACAGATCCATCCAGATTCGGTGCTCTTCTATTCTGTTACGCCAATTTACTCTAGCTGAAGGCGTACGGCAGGGTAGTGTTAATATATACTATTTTTCTCGGATTTTATGACATTGTTACTTCTATCCGCAGCGATGGTCATTTTCTCGTCTATGTTCTGATGAATTGCAACTAATATATATGCCGGTGCCAGGCTGCATTCTCGAACGGATACTTAACTAGCAAGAGAGAGTTCAGGAGAGTATGTCGCTATGCTTCATTTGCTCACCCACAAAACGTAGCAGTATTTTTTAAGAAAAAGGGAATCGAAGAATCCCCCCCACTTCTTGCCACAACTACACCTTATAGGTTCGCCTCATTCTGTAACGTCACAAGTCTAATTCTAGTCATCCTAGTTGACCACTAAACATACCCGCCGAACATTAAACTCTTTGAAAACGACTTGTCCATCGCGTCCTTGACCTATTACGTTATCTGGCCTCAAATCTTGGGGCACTGATCGCAAGTCCCTTTTACAACTCTATATCGCCCTAGTCCGATCGAAGCACTATGGCTGTGTAGTATATGGTCAGGCCTCCCCAGATCTACTACACCTGTTAGATCCCACCCAAAACGAGGCGTGGGAATACATGATGTGCAGTAGTTATCTTCGCTTTCCAACCCCAATACCGTCTGCTCTGTGCTCTGACACCGATTTTGCAGGAGATACCTCAAGAAATCCTATTACTGGCACATTTGAACACAGTTTTATAACTCTTAATTTTCTTAACATTGCCTTTGCAAAGGTGCTCGCATTTCTCTATGACGAAGGTATACAGTCTTGATTTATTCCTGCTCCCACCATTTGCTTGGTCCTGACCTCTCTCTCTCTCCAAATCTAGCTACCCTGCTGCCTTGTTAAAGGCATCATTCCTATCTCATTCCGCAGTTCACGGTGAATTTACCCGTGTTTGTTGACGGCTCTAAAACGGGGGACAGTGTGGGTGCGTCTACTGTCTTTCCCATACCCTCCATATATATGTTCTACAATCTACACCATCTCCCAGGTAGGACTTTCGCCCTGTCAGTTGGGCCAGCATCTTCTTTCCTTTGGCCTCGGACTATATATATATAATATAATAGTTTATCTATATTATAATATATATATATATATATATATATATATATTATATATATATATAATATATATATATATATATATTATATATATATAATATATATATAATAATATGTATATATATATATATATATATATAGTTATTATGTACACTATATATTATACAGCATATAATATATATATATATATTATATACAGCCTTATATACAGTACTTCTCAATTAATGACTAACTTAGTTAAAGTTCTTAAGAGCGTTTTAAAGTTCGAAGCAGGTGGCCACGGAGTCATTTTGATGCATGAACAAAGAAGAAAAAATATATAAGTAAAAAAGGGAAAAATGATGAAGAAATTTCGTGAGGAAATTTAAAAATTTCATTAAGCGTGAATTTCTCTCGGTTGAGGACGCGTAGAGACTTTATGAGTGATGATGTCATTAATAGAGTAGTAAATGCAAAATTAACATTTCATTTACACACACACAACACACGCACTCACACACACACACACACATATATGTATATATTATATATATATTATATATATACTAAATATATAGTATATATATATATACGTATATATATATATATTATATTATATATATATATATATATATATATATAGTATATACATATAATTATTAGTATATATATATACGTATATATATAATAGATATATAATATTATATATATATAATATATATATATATATATATATATATTATATAATATGATATATAATCATTATATTATACTATATATAATATATTATATATTATTATATATATACCTATATATATATTAATTATTGTAATAATATACTATATATATATTAATATATATAATATTATATATAATATATATAATATATATATATTATTATATATATATATAATATACATATATATAGTGGCAAGTGTGTTGGAACCGTACCGGCTGGGAGACCGAAGAGAAAGTGGATTGAGTCGGTGAACCAAATGTTTGAAGAGAGAAATGTGAGTTTGGTTAGAGGCGAGAAGAAGGTGTATAACAGGGAGTGAATGGCGGGGGATTTGTGAGGGGGTATGGTTGTAGCCACCTGGGCCAAGGGATGAACTCACATTGACGAGATCTCATAGTGAGGGTCCATCGCTTTCCCAGAAGCTCTGAGGTGGATTTTCTGACTGCGGAGAGATTCTCGCTAATAGATGGTTACTGAGGGGGCGTAAAGGCCTTGGCTTTCTTTGTCGACTATGTCGATGATGCTCTTGCTTATCTGCTTTTCTTCGGATGCTCGTCAAACGCACGAGCTTACTCCCATTCTTGGGAAAATAAAGGAAAATAAAGAAAGAAAGAAATTATATATATATATATATATATTATATAATATATATATAGTATATATTATATATATATATATACTATATATATATATAAGATATAATATATATATATATATATATAGTATTATATATTATATATATATTATATATATAAATATATATTTATATATATTTATATAAGCTATATTATATATATATATATTAAAATATAATATAACTATATATATATAAAATATATATATATATTATATATATAATATATATTATAGTATATATAAGCTATATATAGTAATATTACATGCGGTTGTCCATGGACTGCGCGAAATGCAGCTCCCCCCCCAAAAAAAAATTTCGATTATCGAAAAAATATTCAATAGCTTTCTTTATACTTTGTAACTTCTTCTCTCTCTTCTCTTTTATATATATATATATATAATATTATATAATATATATATATATTATATATATATATATATATATATAGTATATAATATATATAGTTATATAATATAATATATATATTATATAATTTTGGAAATGAGTATTCATAGAAAATTAATTAGGAACTTGAAAAATGTGTTGTTACCGAAAATATAGTTTTGCTTATGTATTGAGGCGAGATTGTGTCACAAGTAAATTTAGTCTTAATAAAGGTTAAGTTTGAAACAAAAAATGATTTTGTTCCGGTCTGATATTTTTTCTTTTTGAATTTCACATTTTATTCGCATTAATTCGTAAATTTATATATGGTTATGAATAGTGTATATAGTATATATACTATATATATATACTATATATATATATATATATATATTATATATATATATATATAATATCTATATATATAATAATATAATATATAATTACTATATAGTAATATATATATATTACATATTAGCAGATCCCTTGCACAACAATCAGGAGGCGCCACTGTATATATATTCTATATAGATATAGATAGTATATATATATATTATATATTATATATTATTTATATATATATATATTTATATTTATATATTATATATTATATATATTATATATATATATATATATATATATATATATATATATATATATAAATATATTGATCTTTAAGTTTCCATTTCTAATGTTTACTGTTCCAATAATAATTTATCTTTTCTGCAGCCTATGGGAAAAAAATTTCTGCCGCCCATCTCTTCCCTTATTACAGACGAAGAAAATTGATATTTTATGGACAAAAATTGTTTCATTGAAATTTTATACACTAGCACTAATAAGTAGAAAGTGACAAAATATTTTTGAATTAAAATATTTTGTGGTCAGATGTAATACAATACTTTCCAAGGGTATACCTATCTTATTTTTCTATCTATAACCCCTCCATCTTTCAATACTTTCCAAGGATATACCTATCTTATTTTTCTATCTATAACACCTCTATCTTTCAATACTTTCCAAGGGAATACATATCTTATTTTCTATCTATAACACCTCCATTTTTCAACACTTTCCAAGGGTATACCTATCTTATTTTTATCTATAACACCTCCATTTAATTTATTTTGAACTTTTGAAATCTTATTTATTTAAAAGAAACTGTAAATTTTACGTCATTTTCCATATCAATCACTCTAAGTAACTGCCAATAGCTTGCCTGTACAGTAGATACTAGAGGTGTACCGGATATCTGCGTCTCTTTTAGCATCAGAATTCAGAACCCATATCCTCGGTGTTGATTTAATGCTGATAGAGAATATCATTATTCGCCTATAATTAAGGTATGAGATTTCAAAATCCAAATATAGAAGCTGATAATTATTAAGTTTAAATCTTAAATAAAGCAAAAATTAAAAAAAAAGAAATAAAATTAAAATTAATAAAATAGCATGTATAAAAAATAATGAAAGTAAGAAATAAAATTAAAATTAGTAAATTAGCCTATATAAAATGCGAGTAATAAAGTAAAAATAAAAACTATAGGCCCTATATTTAAAAAAAAATGTACAGATAAATTGAAATTAATTAAAAATAAACAAATAATAAAATTTAAATTTAAAACATATAAAATGTCAAATAAAATTAAATAAAATTGCCTTTAATTGCACTTCTTATATGCAGTTTATGAATTTATAACCTTTTACATATTAAATGCAGTTGGGGGGAAGAGGTTGGTGGGGTAATAAAGATAATGGAAACTGAAGCCTAATATATTTACAACATTCTCTGGTTCCTCTAATTCTTAGTATATTTTCTTCTTTTCTTATGCAGTTATCACCACCATTCAGGGCAGAGCCCTAATCGAAGAAAGGATGCAAATTAATAATAATTAAAATAAAAAATTGGAAAAGAATTCCACGGAAATGATGAAGTTGAAGAAATAGTGTAACAGTGAAAATCCATGGATTTGCCAATGTCCACACATAATTCAGGTGCAAACACTGCACCTCTTGTGCAACGAGGGCTTCGTAAAGGTAGTGGTACACGAGTGGTCAGTTCCCTTGAGCACATACCTCTGGTGTGCCTATTGAAAAGAAACGAATCCTCAACGTTGTTTCTCAAAGATGAAGGGTCAGACGAATTGGAAAGAAAAGATCAGCTTCTAAGCCTTTTGGCCTTTGACTCGACCCTATGCAAAAGACGGGTGAAACCTGATCTCCCTCTATAAAGATAAGACAGCAGTATTCCATACAAAGGTTGATGGGACCCTTGAATAGTTGGAATAACTGAGAAGAGGAAAAAATCTTGCAATAGAAACAGAACCCTCAGCTTCTTTGAAATCATCCAAGCCATAGTTGTGATATGAGGTTTTCAAAACATTTTTTTT
>JABUQX010022686.1:75000-80000 GCA_015478945.1 Trachelipus rathkii
AATAGGTTGGACATATGCGCGCTTCCAGCATTAAGGGAAAGTGCTAGTATTGAGGCATAGAGAATATAGTTGAACGAGGGGCGGGGTCAGCACGGAAGCACACTCCCTCAAAACTCGGGGAGGAGAGGAATGCCATCCGGCCACCCGCCTTCCTTACTTCATAGATTTCAGAAGCCGATGCACCCGATCAAATGTAATCGCAGGCAAAGACATAGGACACCTGAGAGGAGAAGGAGGAGGAAGACGAATGCCAGAATCGTCCAGGGTTGAGTAGATATATATATATATATATATATATATATATATATATATATATATATATATAGTTATATATATATATATATATATATATATATATATATATATATATATATATATATATATATATATATATATATATATATATATATATATATATATATTTATTTCTTTTTATTTTTTATATATGTTTTATAATTTTTATCAAAATTAAATTTTGAATTAAATTTTGTTTATTCAATATATGAATTTCGGATAAAGAACCGAATATTAAAACGAGAAACGGGGAGAAGATGCCAAGAACCAACATCTACATTCTGTATTGGGTAGAGTTTTGTTTTCGAATTGCTTCTGTGCAGTCAGTGCAGCAGTACTTTAGGCACAAATCTCTCATTTATATGTAATATTACGGTTCATAATCCTGCATGTACAATAGACAGAGACTTAGTGGAGCTCAGTAAAGGGCTTTGGCTAACAAAGAAAAGAAAATAAAAGAAGCTAGAAATCCTGCTTAGAAAATTTCCACGTTTAGACCTATTCTTGAGATCGTCTGAAAAATCAAATATACATTTAAGTACATTAGAGTTAGACCGTTCGAGTGATAGCTTCCAGAGTGCAGACGATCCATCAACTTTCTTTAGTCTGTCTTCTGACAACTTAGAATGCTCTGATTCTGACATATATAATCATTAGTGACAAACTGACGGTTCATAACAAAACTGAGAAAAAAGTAAATTTTAGAACAAGTGCGTTAGAGCTCTTTCTGCACAGTTTTAGCTGACGAAACCACAGATATATCCCAAGTGGAATAGTTTTCATTGTACCTCAGATATATTACAAAAACCAAGCCTTTCACTATAACAGAGGACTTTCTTTCATTTGTGCCTGTTTACGACGTCAATGGTCAAGGCTTAGCGAGAGTGCTACAGGAAAAGCTCATGGAGGCTCGGGCTCGATTTAGCCAATCTGAGAGGCCAGGGCTATGATGGAGCCTCGTCCATGAGAGGTGAATTCAGGGGTGTCCAAGCTATTTTAAAGAAATCCTTTCCCAAAGCAATGTACACTCACTGTGTAAGACATTGCTTAAATTTGTGCACATGTTATAAATTTAAAGTTCAGGCAGTAAGAAATGCGATGGATGTAATAGAGACATGCACAGTTTTTCGAGCCAGTGCAAAGGGTACCTCCATTTTAGAGCAAAAATTAAAGAATTGAAACAAGATTGTGAGAATACGAGAATGAAAATGCTCTGTGAAACAAGATGGTGCGATAGGCATGAAGCTGTGCTACTTTAAAGAAATGTTTATACCAATAGTAGCAGCTCTGGAGCATGTCAGTCAATTGCCAGGTGAACATTCAAAAAGAGAATTATTAATTTTAAATAGCATAGGAACGCCATCATTCATTCCAGCTCTGGTTGTAACTTCAAAATTGGGATTGACCTACAATCTTTCAAAATACCTTCAAACTAAAAGCATCGATCTATGTAGTGCAATTGAACAAGTAAATGACCACAAGGAAACTATTCATATTTTAAGAGAAAATGCTGATTCTGAGTTTCACGAAATGTTCAAATCTTCGTTGGAACTAACAGGTAATATAAATATCGGAATAACAGTACCAATAACAGTTCATCTCCAGAGGCATCGACCCAATCCATCTTCTACAGACCCGGAGACGTACTATCGACTAACAGTTTTTATACCATGTTTAGACGATATGATTTCTTCCTTAAATGAAAGGTTTTTAACTCACCAGGACACCGTGTCATCTCTTCAGTACCTTATTCCAGCCAACTGTGACGTTTCATTTAACAAAGTTCAATCAGCATTCGAATTCTACAGAGACGACTTGATTGGTTCTTACGATGAAGTCTTCCTGGGAGAGTGGGAATTATGGAGAAGAAAAAAATGGAATGGATCTCAAGAATAACCCATAAGTGCCCTCGCCGGATTAGACGAATGCGCCGAAAACTTGTTCCCAAATATAAACATACTGTTGAAAATACTTGCTGTACTTCCTGTTTCAACAGCTTCAGTTGAACGAAGCTTTTCAAAACTGAAATTAGTTAAAACGTATTTGAGGAACAAAACCAAAGAAAATTAGGTTTTATGGACTTGCTTTATTCTCTATTCACAGAGGCTTGGCTTTAAAAATCACCAACGAACATTGTTTGTGCTTGATCTGGGAAAGCACTATACGTTTACAGCTTGTTTTATAAAGTCTAGTTAAAAATTGAAACTATTTTGTTGATAACTAATGTTTTCCTGCTATTTCATTCCTACAACAATATTGAAATTAAGTAACCTATAACGGTTTTGTTAAGAACGGTAAAATTAAAAAAAAAGCAATTAACTTTAGCAGATTCGTAAACAAAAGATAAACGTTATATATAAGCAACGTTAAAATATTGATAAAATAAAATTTTATGATCTTTTATATTCTTAAAATACTAATTTTAAATTTATAGAAAGATGAAATTATTTCCTCTTTCCTAATTCTCTTAAACATGTCTCTCACTTCTCTCTCTAATACATTACATCTCACATACAAATTTAAAAGGAAATCTAAAGAATCTTTATTTCCCCTTAAACCTCAAATTTTACCCATCCGGGTTCCAGCCCACCCTCCGAAAAAAATCCTGCCTACGCCACTCTTATCAAATCAATATATAATGCATTCAATAATATACAAAAACAAAATTATGTTTATTATTATCGAACGATAAATTGAAACTGTTATAGAAATACTTTTTCAACAAATCTTAGCTCACTACTCCCCAAATGTCGCAAACTTTTGTGTTGCCAATTCCTTTCTATTATAAAACGATATTATTAGAATAAAGTGGGCGTATATTTGACGCAAAATTGTTTGCATGGTTTTATAATGGCTCACATAAAAAAACAATTAATTGGTAATTATTTTCTAATAAATACATTGATTTCGACATATTATATGCTGTTGAATTATGTTGTTGATTTAAGATGTTATATATATATATATATATATATATATATATATATATATATATATATATATATATATATATATATATATATATATATATATATATATATATATTTATATATATTATTTTATATATATATATATATATATATTATATATATATATATATATATATATATATATATATATATATATATATATATATTATTATTGGTTAACTTGTTCATGTTATTATATTATTATTTTTGATTGTTCTTTATTATTATTATATTTATTATTATTATAAATATTATATATATAATATTATTGTTATTATTATATATATATATATATTATTATATATATATATATATATATTATTATTATTAATATATATATATTATATATATTACATATATATATATATTATTATTATTATATATATATATATATATATATATATTATGTTATTATTATTATTATATATATTATTATATATATATATTATTATATATATATATTATTATTATTATTATTAATATATATATATTATATTATTATTATATATATATTATATATTAATTATATATTATATATTACATATTATTATTATATTATTATATATATATACATATTATTATTATATATATATATAATATACATATATTATATATATATATATATTTGATCGGGCCGATTGGGGGCCTTATGCTTCTACGCTAACCATAATTGAGTGACTGGTTTGTCTCTGGTGACGCTTCAACTTCTGCCGAAAGGTGGGAGCTGCAATCGTTGATGGGATGAGTAGGTTCATATTCCTCTTCGACTAAATCTTTCTCTCCTCATAATCCATGGTTCGATCGCGCTTGTTCTCTGGCCATTCAGGCTAGACGCGTATCGGGAGTGGAAAAAATCTCGTTCTCCTATCACTCTTGCTAATTTCTCATTCTGCTAGAAATCGCTGCAGGGGATACTCTTCGACGAGCAAAGCGGGCTTTCATCAAAACGAAAGTGCGCCTCCTCGGTTCTCCTACTGACAAATCTTTCTGGCCTCTGCCAAAAACATCTCTAACAACTTCTGTAAATCTGTCTTCCCTCCTCTTATTCGCTCTGATGGTTCTGTTAATTCTCCAAACTGAAAAGGCCAATCTCTTCGGCTTCCTATTTTCCTCTAATTCAACTCAACCCTGGACCATTCTGGCATTCCTCCTCCTCCTTCTTTCTCTCACTATTGTCCTATGCCTTGCCTGTGATTACATCTGATCAAGTGCATGGGCCCCTGAAATCTACGAACGTTAGGGAGGGGGGGCCTGGATGGCATTCCTCCCCGAGTTTTGGGGGGATGTGCATACGTTACCCGCCCCTCGTTCAACTATACTCTCTATGTCTCAATACTAGCACTTTCCCTCAGTGTTGGAAGCACGCACATGTCCAACCTATTCCGAAAAAAGGAAGCCGCTCTGATCCTTCTAACTATCGCCCTATAGCTCTTACTTGTATTCTATCTAAGATCTTTGAAACTCTTCTCAACTCTCATTTCTTAGATCATCTGGAATCTCATTCACTTCTTTCCGATCGCCAGTACGGCTTTCGGCGCTCGAGGTCTACTGGCGATATACTTTCCTATCTTACTGATTTATGGTTTTCCGCCCTTAGAAACTACGGGGAGACTTGCGTGGTGGCGCTTGACATATCCAAAGCATTTGACCTGGTATGGCACGCGTTACTACTTTCCAAGCTCTCCTCCTTTGGGTTTCCTCCTTCTCTTTGCTTACTTTTGTCTAGCTTTCTTTCAA
>JABUQX010022686.1:85000-88215 GCA_015478945.1 Trachelipus rathkii
GTAGATATAACTATTTGGAGTGAGGAGAACCTTGGTTGAATCATGTCAGTATTTGGTGAGATAAGTTTGTGAAATCTTGTTGGGAGTTTAAGTTTGAAACCTTGTTTGGGTGTTGGAGGTGGGTAAATCTGAGTTGATTTATATTAGAATATATATATATATATATATATATATAATATATATATATCTTTATATATATATAATATATATTTATATAATATTATTATATATATATATATAATGTATATAATATATATATATATAATATACTGATATTATATATATAGTATATTATAAATAGTAGGAGAGGTAGGTATTATAATTATACTATAATATATATGATATGAATAATATAGTATATATTATTATTTAACTTATTATATATAATTATATATGTATATATATATATATACTATATATAACATTAGTATATAGTATATATATAGTATAGATAATATATATATTATGTATATTGTAAATTATATATTATATTATATATATATATATATAATATATATAGTATAATATTATTACTTTTCGCTCAACAATTTAACTTATCTCTAGTAAGAAATCCTTCACCAGATTTTAATACGTTTTTACGAAAGTACTTAAGCACAAAGAGAAGTCGCTTACGGTTAGAACATTTGGGACAGTGATGGTTGATAATCGCAACGAATTAATGCAGAGAATATTTATGTGTCAGATGAATTCAGCTGGAATCCTCAATTACTGGAGAATGCTCATAACTCCATAGCTAATCAAGCACAATGTTTGTATTCAGGTCGCCGGTGTTACATGTGAACGTCATGCAGCTTTCTTCATGTATTGCTCATCGTATGGTAATTGCTGTGAAATAAAAGGTTTTTGTCTCAGTCTTGGCTTCATCAACTCGTACCTGCTATCTTTTCCGAACAGACGGCTATGTTGATATAACCCTTTCTTCTTAACAAGTCTTCTGCATTACAACCTTACAATTTTTTAACGAAGGTGCTAGCATTTTCCATACCTATTTTTGTTGGCAATACGCCTTAACCTCACTAACCTCATCCGATTCCGCCTCTTGTTTGATAATAGAACCTGTATTCTTCCAATGATTTACGTAATACACCTTGGAAGTTGTGACATTCTTCCACGGGACACTCTTTATATTATATAGTATATATATATAAGTAAATTATATATATATACTATAAATATATATTATAAATATATATATATATATATAGTATATTAATATATATATATATATATAGTTATAGTAAATTTATATATATATATATATATATATATATGAGAAAATAGGTTGGAAATACACCAAGTGGCACTTCTAATGGTACTTTGAAGCTTTCATCTGAGAATAAGACTTCTATTTTTTTCACTTTTCGCATTAAAAAAGTAATTTATTAAAGCAAATCTGTCAATTTTGTGTCGTCTCTCTGCATAAAATTAACTGATACGCAAGTCTTTTTATTTGTTACTTGCTCTGTATAAAGGATAATTAATATATGTGAATCATAGACTGATAGATACCAAGAGTTACTATTGCTTATACTAATAAAACAAAAAGTACTTTATATTATGTTATATTAAATTATATTATATTATATTATATTATATTATATTATAGTTATATTATATTATAATTATAGTAATATTTAATTTATATATATTATATTATACTTATATTATTAGTTAATTATATTATATTATATTATATTATATTATATATTATATTATATTATATTATATTATATTATATTATATTAATTATATTATATTATATTATATTATATTATATTATATATTATATTATATTATATTATATTATATTATATTATATTATATTATATTATATTATATTATATTATATTATATTATATTATATTTATTATATTATATTATATTTATATTATATTATATTATTAATATATTATATATTATTATTATTATTATATAACCATATACTGGTTATATTTTTTTATTTTTATATTAATATTATATTATTTTATATTATATTACATTATAAATTAATTAATAGGTTTAGATATAAGTCAAGCATCTAAATAGACGCATTCTCTTCTGTTCTGGAATAAATTGTGCTTGAGGTGATTTTTTATATTCATTTTTTAATGTTATAAATATCAATCAATCAATCAATCAATCAAGTGTTTACATTATGATGCATGTTTGAGTTGAGTTTAATTGTCGTATACCATTAATGCTTAACCGATTGTTGAAAAATTTAGCATCGGTTTGCATGGTGAGGGGCAGGTGACGGCTATTCGATCTTTTTTACCGTCTGTTAATCGAAGTTGGGTTAATATATATAATCATAGTATAATAATATTATATATATAAATATGATATAGTATATATAATTATTTCTATATATATATAATATATAGTTATATAAGGTATAATATATATATACATATATAGTATATATCTATAAGTGATAGTAGTAGTTTAGTAGATGGAGAAATAAGAAGAGGAAACGATTCGTAAACAGAGAAATCTCTAAATAAATATCTTCTGGTGAATGCAGTCATAATGTTCCTATTCTCCAGAATTGGGGAAGTCTCTTGGGTTGATTAATGTGTTCCCGAAGGCTAAGTATTATTATTATTATATATCTGATTATTATTATTATATATTATTGTATTATTGATTTGTATTTATTATTGATAAGTGTATTAATTATTTAATTATTATTAATTATATATTAGCACATTCTTTTTATTTATTATGTATTTATTGACATTATTATTATATATTTTATTATTATATCGATTGAACTAGTATTATGTATTATGTATTGTGTATGCGTGGATTATTAATTCATTATTATTTATTATTATTATTATGTATAAGTTATTTTACTTATCCATATATTGATTATTAATGGTTTTATACTTCCATAATAATATTGATTGATGATATTCACAATTTGATTATTATTAATTGATTGATGTACTTTATTATTGACACTTATTATTATTATTGATTGATTAATTATTATTATATTCTATATATTACTTGCATTAATTATTGTATTATTAGTTTATTATTTTATTATTATTATTGATATTATTATGATTATTAATATTATTGACATATTATTATTATTCATTATTAAAATTAGTTTATTTATTTATATTATTATATTATTATTATTCATTATTTATTTAATTCAGTCCGGAAATTATTTAAATCTC
>JABUQX010022687.1:0-20117 GCA_015478945.1 Trachelipus rathkii
GCCCACTCATCTTAGCTTGATAAAATTCCTAATTATCTCCTCTTTAATCGTTTTCAATTGGAGTTAGCTAAACCGTTTGGCTCCGTTGATGTTGCTATTAATCTTATCAATTTTTTTTTAGTTAAATTCTATAATTCCATCACTTCAATATCTTCAAATAACACTCTTCAAAATTATCATCTCTTTTATATCTGTATTATTTACCTTTTGATGAATTTTTGATTTGTTTTAAACCAGTTAAACATAATAAATTAGTATTATAGTTTAAAAATAGAATCTATTCTGTGAAACTTCCAAATTCTTTAATCTCTCACTTTTTTTTGAAGGTGATGGTAAACATTGTCTATTCCCCCAATTCTTCCACACAGACGGGCTTCAGGATTATCCTTTTCCAGTCTATCCACATTCCGGTTTTTTTTACTAAAGACGTTTTGTTGATACATTGTGTTTTAGCAAGCTTGCAAAATTATCTCACTTTGGCACTTATTATCTGGGAATTGTTTAATGAAAGTCGTTATCCGTTGAAATAAAGAAAATAAGGCATCAGACTGGTTTTTATTACTCATTCCCGACACTGAAGGAAGAGAGTTTGGTAAGGTGGATGACCTTGCTAGCACCGCCACTTGTGTGAAAGTGGCGTTCCTGAACGATGAAGGATACGCAAACTCCATTGTCCCGCAGCAGTGATTGAGTGGCCGTTAAGACTTCCCAACTAGTGCAGCAGATTTTCGCAACTTTCAATCCAAAAAGTGCCAAGGAATTAAATCAATTATGGAGCGACTTTTAAAAGTAAAACACAAATATACCATAGTATATAATATATTAACCTGCATTGCGGCTTGTATACTATTTTTTAGTTAGAAATGTAAAAATAAGTATCCAATTTTTTTTAATTAACTACAAAATTAAACTTAAATCAAACTATTTTATGTCTGCATCTAATTAGTAAAAAGAGCAATAACGTCTCCATCACATCATTTCAACAAAAAACAACTAAGATTGATGCAACTCATACCACAACTCAAAATTTGGCACCTCCGCCCCACTATATGTGCACAGGCACACCAAACGATTGTCAAAGGAATTAACATGTTGAATATATCAGCAATTGCGCCAAAAGATTTTTATGAACTCTCCAGTTAACCTCGGTTTCCAACAACCATCTCTTTCAAACCGTTTGCCCATGGATAACAACAAACAAGGCGCAAAATCACCATTCACTACATTTTGTCTATTCACTGGCTTGTGGACACATGGCGTAAGCCTTTTCCTGTACTGAAAGGACCACCTGCACCGAACTTACCTGTCCACTCATGCACATAATGGGGATCCATTTCGAAAGAAACGACGCAGCCATTCTAATTCAGTTTTTCGAAAATACTCACTACAGAATTCACTTTCCGACTATATCCACTAGCTATGAATCGTGATAATTAACATCATTCAAATGCACGGCAAAAAAAGTCCACTCAGTTCAGAACTGACAATCACTCTTGAAGGTTTCACATCCACTGAGCGGTTCACCATTTCTACATAATTCTTCCACAAAAAATGAGGATCTCTTTCCCACCAAATTGTATCATTCTTCGCAGTTCTATTACGACTTTAGTCACACAAGACGATACAGAAATCCATTGGTTCTCACATTATTTCAAAATTTTGTAGTTTAAAGATTGTACTAAAAGTAACATAAAATATCTCAGTTTGCAAAAATTATATAGGTTTGGATTCATTTCATCCCCACATATTTTAAGCAAAACCGAGGTTAGCATTGATATAGTAGATTTAGATAATGGCAACTGCGAACTGTTCCATATCAAATTGACAAAGATTGAGGTTACATTTGATATAGTAGATTTGAGATAATTGGCAACGCGAATGCCCATCCACTCGGTGAGCAACCAAATACTGTATATGGTAGCGTTATATAGCTTAGATTGTAGAAAATATGCAACAGCAATATGCCAAGGCTCTATTCCCAAAATAGGAATAGATAGTAGCACAATGTATTATAGTCTGTTGGGAATAATAGCCACGCAACATTGCACTTATTACACCTTTTTAGCCATGTGTCTCAGAGCATTATTAAATATTTCTATGTATACTCTAATTTGTTCTCTTCTCCACACAAATATGCTTAGACCAAACTCTTTCTAGCCTGCTTTTTAAGAAATGCTCTTTCCCTAGTTTTCTTTCCAGTTCCACACTAAAGCAACAGAGAGTTATCTACATTTCCCAAAGTAAAGCTCAGGATTTAGCGATTAAAGTTCCATATATTCACATAGAGTCATTCTCAACTCATCAATTAAAAATTAACTTATTCTCCCGCTTTAATCCATTTTTCATCAAAATCTCGGCTATTTCTTTGCATATGAGGCTCATCCTATATCATAAATCTCCAACGAGTTTCATTCTAAACTTTCATTTCGCAAACAAGAATCAATGCCTCATGAGCCATTACATCGACACACCCTGCTCGAAAGCTCTTCTCAGTCTCACTTATACTACTGCTCGCAGATAATACTGGATCGACTGACTCCTGACTGTAAATCACAATTAATTATTACTAAGAGCCTTTCGCAAATGTATGGTCCTCTACTATTCCCTTCCTCTCGAGAACAAACCTTGCCATCTCATTCTTTTTCTGATCTCCAGTATTCTCACATCTTCTATTCACTTACCCACAATTTAACTTTCTCATTACTTTTCCTCCCACAACTGAAACTTCTACAGAGCTTAAATAAGTCAACAAATTCTTTCACACATTACGACTTGAGCAACAGCATTTACATGCACAACTTCATTCCCTTATTGTGAAAGGAAAAGAAAGCCAAAAAACCGTTTCCCAAAAATACAAAAAAATTTAGATTTTCTATATAAATTCATTAAGGTGATACGAGATGAACCACAAGAAACTAACACAACACTGTACTTTTCTAAAGACTGCTAAATAACATTCCAACAACATCCCATTACTTTGACACTCAACAAACAGACATCAACACAGAACTCATCGGAAGTGTACCAGATCATAATTTAATACCTTTACCTATTTAATCTTCCAATCTCTGGAAACACTCTTCCTTCCTTACAACCAGGAAACTTTGTACAACAATAATCCTCAAACATTGTTTCTCTAGTTTAAACTTTTTTTTTCGACCTCCAAACCAGCAGTTTGCGAAATTATTTTATTCCATTTAAAAAAAATTACTTGAATGATCAATCATCAATCTTAGAAATTCACGAATTTTCTAAATGTTTAAAGAAACTGTCTTACAATGTTTTTTAAAAATGCCAAAACACATGTCGCAAAATTTTAAAGTAAATAGAACAATAGATATTAGGTTTGCTTCCCATCCATTATATTTATTCATTTTCTATTATGAGGGTCGTTTCATTTACTAACCATCTTGAGTTTGAATTTCAAGGTAATGTTTTTAAAAATGCGGTTTGAATAAAATGTCTCTCTAGTTACGAATATTATAATGTAATTTACTAAGTAAGATAACTCAGCCTCCCATTTCATTTTTGCTAACGCTCATCAAATACGAACACACCAAATTTGCACACATTTAACATACATTCAGCTCTAGTATTTTCGATTTTAACACCGCGTTATCTAAAAAACATCCTTTTCATAGTCCCTCCCACCTTTTAAAAAACCCACATACCAATGAATTAACAAGGTGCATACAGATACGAAACAATGTTATTACATACATTCTTAAACTTTAAAGACAGTTATTTGCAGTAATCTCTGTATTATCACAAGATAATTGGCTAGCACCTAGTTTTTCTCTAATGTGTTATTTGTTTCTCTTCGCTTAAACGAAACTCTCCCACTTCGTTTCCTCCCCTAAGAAATTATATACTTCTTAGTATTTATCTACTCTTACTTATTTGAATTACTATCTATACATATCATCAAATGTAGCAACCCTTATTTACAAAGAGATCTGACAAACTTATTTTCATTATTTCTTATTTTATCTATAATAGTTTGTTATATTCTATTACTCTTCAATTCTGTACATAATGCCAATCACCACACTTATTTTTGCAACGCTACAGATCCCTTTTGCCCTATATACGATTACATTAGACCATTATGAACCTTAATTAATATTATATCAACAATATATTCTCTTTAGTCAATACTTTTCCATTTCTTATATGCCACTTCAATAGCACGGCATATATCCCAATATACTGTAGTTTCAAAGTAAGGCAGGGACTTTCAGGTGAAGTATAGATAGTATATATAATAGCGGAAAGACCTGCTTAGGATGGGAATTATAATTTCAAGTTGGAAGGTCCAGAGCAGGGAAATTTATATTTACAGGTTATAACCTTGATATTAGCTTGGTTTATTAACACATTATCTGGAAGAGCCAGTTTTTCAATAAAAAATTTAAATAAAACCAAAATAAATAATTCTCCTGCAATAAAATTAATAATTATATTTATTAATATAAAATACAAGATAAAACATAAAAGTTAAATAATTAGGATATGATTTGGAAAAGCGTAATATTTTCATTAAGGAAGGGTAGTTCCTTTTTTTCCCTACAACAGGTCTTACATTTTTTATGTAGGTTCAAACTCACACAATCTTCCTAGAACCATATTATTTATCCACCCAATATGGTAGGCTTGTAACTTGATTTGGACTATTCGATAAAGACCCTCTAGGAACTCCACTCTTCCTGGTCCCTTCCTCTGTGAACTCAAAACAGAACCCAAATAACTCAATGTTGGATGACTCCAAGATTTATATTTCTTACAATATTATGCAATTGACAGTCTCGCTCCGCTGGTTAGGTTGGGAGGTTTCGAGTTCCCTAACAATAGCTGGCCCGAAAGCGAAAGTTGACCTGGTTTAATCTTACATTCCTCTCATTTGCTCATTGGGGTATAAGAATTAGTGTTGTAATGGTGGGTTTTTATAGTCCTTCCAGTTGGGATAATGGTCACCGGAAGGCCCAAGGGGCTGTGATTAGATAAATGGAAAGGGCCAACCTTTTTAAAGAGATGGGAAAGTAAGTAGAAAATTTGAGAATATGGACTATCTATGGGTAGAATTAAAACCAAAAGAAAAAGAACACTAAGGTGGAGAAGAGGATTTGAATTAGATCTTTACATAATCAATTCGATAAATTAAGGGATATTTATATATATTTATATATTAACTTATATTATTTATAATATTAATCTTTATTATTATATATATATATATTTATAATTTATTTTACTATATTAAATTATATATAAATTTAATTATTAATATATTTTATAAATTAGAAATTATGATATATATTTATATTCCATATATTAGATTATCTCTAATTAAATCAGATATATAATTCTATTATTTTTATATATATATATAATTATATATATATTTATATTAGTTATATTATTATTATACATATATATATTATAGTATATTATATATATATATTTATATATAATTATAAATCTCGAATTTACTTATACTAATAATATATTATAAACACTGAAAGGGATATAATAAAAGCTATTATTGATATTAACCCAGGTTATATTATATTATTAATAATTATATATATATAATTCTATATATTAATTAGTATGAGAAAGTATATAATTAATTAATAGAAGAAAAAAACTATAAAATATCTATTTTGATATATATAATATAAATAAATTATTTGATATTTTATTATTTAATAGATTATGGTTATATTATTTTTATTATACTATTTATTATAGTTCTTTATCTTTACGATACTATTTTTATTAATAACAGGGTGCTATATCTGTTAATATCATTTAAACTTTACAACAGGATTCGTTTTTCTTAATTTTCCCGTTCGACCACGTCTTAGTTATCTTGATATTAATACTTCTTGTAAATATATAAATTTCTTCCGACTGATTGTTAATACATATAATCGAAGCTATAGATATTTGTCTTATGGGCAGATCTGAAGATTACATACTATTATATATATTTTAGTATAATTATATAATGACTATAATACCTTATTATTACTTATATATATATAATATATATATTATATCTATTATTAATATACTACCTATATATATGTATACGTAAACTATTATTAATAATTAACTATTATTTATATTTTTTTACTATATATTAATTATATATTTATTTTCAATTTATTTTTTAATTTGATGTGTGAGTTACCTACATATGCCTTTTAATCCCGAGCTAATTGGTCAGCGGATTAAGTATATTTTGTATGATTTTCTGACCAATGTTGGACTAGGTGCAGGAATATTTAGGCTCTCTGTATATGCAGGCCCATGCCTTCAGCGCGACGTAATCCGGAATTTCGCTATGCACCGTAAGCGCGTGGGTTCGCCAATCCTGAGTTACGTCGGCTTTTCCTCAAATGCGGAAAGCATCGTAGGAAGAGTGAATTTTGGTTTTGTGAATAGATTCTTGTTCTGCTTGTGTTGCGTTGGCTATTTGGTTTTGTTAAGTGATACGATTTTTTGTCGTGAATATTGAAGATGTTAAAGTGGTAAACATTTTACACTAATTGCCGTAAACTGCTAATCGTCTTAATTAAGTTGCATGAATTAATCTCTCTACTAAACTGCACAATATTTTTACTTTTTGTGTCCTGTAAATCACCAGTGGCCGAAACGAGAACTCGATTACCATACTGAAGACGGGAGTTTCTGTAAATCTTAAGGCGAGCCAAACCGCTCGCCTTAACCACTGAGCCAAACGTGACTCATTATATATATATTATTAATATAATATCACTTATATTTTTATATATATTATAATATACTTATTTATATATTATTATTTTTATATATATATTTATATATATATTATATATATTATATTATATATTAATTTCTATATATACTTATATATATATATCTATATATTTTACTATTATATTATATATATTCTAAAGATATTTTGTGCAATAAACGCAACAATTAATTGTTGTATAATTGTAATGGTCCTAAGTGGGTTTACCCTTACCCTTGAGTGTGATACTAAAGCAAGTGTATTACCACCCGAATACGATGAGCTAAAAGGAAACCCATCATTTTTACCTCTGAAAGCTAGCTTCCAAGAGGAGTTGGAAGGCAGTGTCTTGCGACCCTCATTCTTTATGATTCTTATTATTTATTACACCTAGCCTTACGACGGGCATCTCCTCCTCAACTTACCTTTTTGAGAGAAGCAAGGCTTTCAGAGTGTAAAATAAGATGAGTTCCCATTTTTAGCTGCATCGTTGGTTTACAAGATGGTTAACAACTTCTTGGAGTACCATCTCAGGTAAGGGTCAAAACCCACTTAGACGCATTACAAATATACAAATTATTGTTGTTGCGTTTATTGCACAAAATATCTTTGAATATACCTAATTAAATGTCGGATTAAAAATACCACAGAATGTTGCATATGCTGAACCACGAGTGTGAAAGCGGTGAGAGCCCCGTCGGGAGTTAGGTTTTGTCCAAGACAACGTCTCACTCCTCTTTGGGAGGTATATTCCTATAGACTTTAACAGAACGGTAAAAATGATGGTTTTCTCTTTTAGCTCATATGTTGGTATTCAACAGGTAACTCTTGGAAATATCCATCTCAAGGGTAAGGGTTCAAACAAACTTAGGGACTTTATATATAATTTTTTGCGTTTTAATTACTAAATCAAATATATCTTTGAATACATATTTTAATGTACCGGATTTAAATTTAAAATTTACTTATTCATATTCTATTAATGTACAGTTGTTTAGCCCCTGACCCGAAGTTGTGAGCGGGGAGGCCCATCGAGTTTAGTGTCCAAAGACGTAATGCTCTCTACCTCCTTACTTGGGAAACTATGCTTTATCAGAGGTAAATTAGATGGGTTTCCTTTTTAGCTCATAACGTTTGTAACAAGAGGTAACACTTTCTTAGGAGTATTTGATCTCAGGGTAAATTGTTCAACCCACTTAAATCATTTAACAAATATATATTAATATTATAACTAATATATTTATAATATTTAATTATTATATATATATAATATATATATATATATTATATAATTAATTATATATATTAATAATATATTATATATATAATATATAATATATAATATATTATATAATATTATATAATATATATATATATTATATAATATTAATTATAAATATATATATTATATAATAAATATCGCCTGTGGGATATAATTAGCGAGCTTTTCAAATAATCTTAGGGATTGTAAGGTTCTTTTCTCACCTTGAGTCTCATTATTGCAGAAAAAAAAAAAAATTTAATTAAGCCCCTAGAAAATAAGGTCAGTTTGTAGATTGGTAACGTAATTAATTTAATTAAATTTATATTAGGAAGTTTATAAGGTCACAGTATCTTTACCTATTTCAAAACAATCACAGAAAAATATACACATTGCATCTAATTGATTGTAGCACAGAAGGGCTGGACGAATACCACTATCTGAAAATCACGCTTTCATCCTTAATAATTGAGCAGGAGTTCAAACCTATATATCATCCAGATCTCAAATATTTCCTCTAATATATAAAGGAACGCTCAATTGCATTATATATATATAAATGGATAAATATATTATAATTATAGTATATATATATATAATAATATATATATATATGATAATATATATATATATACTATATATACTAAAATATTATATAATATACTATAATATATAATATATTATATAACATACTATAGTATATTATAGGTATACTATTATATATATCATATAGGTAGATAATATAGGTAGGTATATAAATATACGTAGTGAGTATATATAATGTTAATATATATGTAGTTATTAATATATAGACTACTATATATATATATATATTATATATATTATATATATATATTTAAATAATATTATAGTATATATATATAATATATAATACGGTATAAATATATATATACTATTACCCTTATATATATATATACTTATATATTACAGCATTTTTATCCTTGTTCAAATATATCATATAAATTATATAATAATATATATATAATATATATATATATAATATATATATATATATATACCCCGGGGAAGTTGCTGGTTGCAATTTGAGTCTTGGTGAACTGTAATAAGGGACCTAAGTCCCTTGAAGTGCGCTAGAGTCTTACATGATTGTATGTTTTTATTTTGTGTTTTGTAATTTTGTGTAGTGAGACCTATGGTCTGGAATAATTAAGTATATTTTCCCTTTTTTTTGATTAAAGTTCAATATTTTCACAAATTACAATTTGTTAATGTTTTTATACTTAAATGAATTTAATAAATATAATAAAAATGCGGAATGAACTATTTTAGAGAGTTGTGTGGTGTGTGTGAAGAAAAAGGGGTAAATGAAAGAGAATAGTAATGAAAAGTATATAGAGAATGGCTTTGTCATCGTGGAAGAGAATGAAATGATAAGGCGGTTGGTTCAAGCGGTGTTAGTGGAGATGTATTTGTGTGTTTGGGAACCGTCCCGTACTAGGGACGACAAGAAGTAGAAAGTGAAGAGTTGAGTCGGTGAACGAATGTCTGAAAAAGAGAAATGTGAGTTATAGCAGAGGCGAAGAAATAAGAAGGGTGCATGATAGGAGACGAATGGCGGGGTTTTGTGTGGATGTATGGTTGTGGCCCACCTGGCAAAGGGATGAACCCTTACATTGACGATTTTCCATAGTGAGGGTCCGTCGCGGTACAACTGAAGCTCTACCGGGTGGATTTTTCTTGTCTGTCGGACGCCTAGTTTTTGCACTAATGTAATGTACATTTGAGAGGGGTGGATAAGAGGTCTAGGGCTTTCATTTTCAGGACATTTGTCAAATATCGCTCTCTACTTTGCTCTTTCTGTCCGATGCTTGTAGGCGCACCTTACTCGCATCTTGGGAAAAGAATTAGGTAGATACAAGAATTTTAGAAAGAAATTGAAGAGATATATAATAATATCTATTGGTATTGAGGTATAAGGTTGTTATAATATTTAGTGATTAAGAGACTACAATATATTATTTAGGGGAATATTATATTTTATATTTATATATATAACATATAAGTACTAATTATATAGTAAAGAGTAGTTGATTATATATATATGCTATATTAATAATATTACTATGTTAGGTTATTGATTGGATTATATTAGCCATAACTGATATAAGGGTATATAATAATATATATAATATATATTTTATTGATTTTTTTTATACATGATTACCACCACTCACGGGCTGGGCCCTTTTTGCAAGGACCGGGGGCAGAAAATATAAATTCATGAAAACCGCCCACGCCTAACGCAAATCTCTTAGGTGAGCGCAGACGTGGGTTTTTAAAGAAAGGAAGTTAAATACAGTTGGAAAAACAGAAAGAGGCAAGGAGTTGCGACATTTTGAAGTGGCATGGAAGAAGGGAGGCACCATTCAAGCGACAGCGAAGTCTGGGAATTGTTCGATGCTGCACATTACTAACGCACAATTCATGGCGAGAGCATCGGCACCGGCCGGTTGTTTTTAGGTTACGAAGGGCGAAACGCTTCAGATGGAGGTGGAGGAGGGTGGGGCGAGCGGCCATTCATCGCCCTGAGCATCTACCGTTGTCGTACCTATTAGAAAAGAGATACGTGGCGACAACGTCCGTCGGCAGTAGGAAAGAGGGTCAAGGGAGTCTGAAAGCATAAGGGGACATTTTATATAAGTCTCTTAGACTTATCCTCAACACTATCGAAAAGATTGAAGGGTGGAGCCGGAGTCCCCCCCCCCCAGAATGTGAGAACAGTACTCCAAACAAGGGCGAAATAGGCCCTTATATAACTGGGGCAGCTGTGCAGAAGAAAAAATTCCCAGCACACTGACAGAACTCCCAGCTTGCTTTGAGGCTCTTTTACCTTAGCAAACTGCAATATGTGAATAAATGCCCAAGGTTGGTTTTCAAGACATTTTTTTGTTTATTTTTCAGTTTACCAGAAGTTGAATGCTTTATGGGCGTTGTCTTGCAACAGGTGAGAACCGTTTTTAAGACGTCGAATAAAAATAAAGAAGAAAGTAGTGTTAGGTGTTTTTGATGAGGGAGTTTGTAAAATTTTGAAGTCTGTTTATGGTTTTCGAAAGAGTTGAATTTCACAATGGTGTGACAACTCCAATGGGAAATCCTCTCCAGATTTCGGCAGCACAGAAGTAGAATCGGAAAAGTTGAAGACGAGCAGGCCACTCTAGATGCAAAAGAGGGGAGCAAGATTTTTGAAACGTAGTGGAACGGAATGGGATGAAAGTTTGAGTCCGTCGGCATAGTAACAGAGTGAACCAGATGTCTGGATTTAGTACAAGCTGACGGAGGTTCCGTTGAATGAAAATGTAATAATATAAAATTTGAAGATAAAACAGAACCTTGAGGAACCCCACAATAATGATTAGGAAAGCGAGGAAGAAGAATACGCTCCTATCATGGTGCTGATTATGGAGTCTGACCGGGCGACATCTTTGACAGAAGTAAGCAAATAGTTAGAAGTGTCAGAGAAACCCAAAGGAAGAGGATGGGGCGTTAGAGATTTTTATTCGACACGCAGAGGTGCCATAAGCTTATCTCGATCAAAATAAGTCTCTTGAATATGTACAAGCCGCCCCGCCACCTACCCAAGACTCCCCATCCCACATGTTCCCTAAGGGACACGAAGACCATAAAATCAGAATTAGATAGGATAGCTATGTCATTTCTCAGTTGACTCGAGGCGTCGAAAGCATACTGGTAAGATCTCCCCCTACCATTCTGAAGCCAGAGGGCAATGAGACTCACCACTTCATGAACTCCAACGGAAATGAGAGTTAGAAGAGTGTTTCAAAGATTTAGATAGAATACAACTAGTGAGAGCTATAGGACGGTATTAGAAGGATCAGAGTCGGCTACCTTCTTTTTTCTGGATTTGGCTGGGACATTATTTTGCGCGCTTCCAGCACTGAGGAAATGTACCTAGTATTTTAAGCCCGCATAGAGAGTAGAGTGACGAGGACAGGGGTCTTCTTAGCTCTGGAAGCACACTCCCCTCAAAACACGGGAAGGAATGCCATCAGGTGCCACTAGACTTCCCTGATCGTTCATCTTCATGATCTCAGAATCCCCATGAACCTCGACCCTCTTGCGATAATTAACGAAGGGAAGAGGCATAGGAAACCTGAGAGAGAAGAAAGCAGGATGGAGGGATAAGACGGATCGTCCAGGGCTAGATTAGAAGAAGAAAAGGAGGCCGAAGAGATTAGCCTTTTCAGGTGGAGAGTTAGCCACAGAACCGTCAGAGCGAATAAGTGAAGGAAAGGCAGATTTAACGAAGTTATTAGAGAACGTTTTTTGGCAAGAGGCCGAGAAAATTTTTATCAGTAGGCCAAGAGATTTTCGCAAGTAGGTTCTTGTAAGCAACTTGTTCTTTTTTGGTTGAAAGTCTTGCGCTTAGCCTGATCTGAATATATACCCTGCAAACGATTCCGAGCAGATTGGAAATTAGTAAGAGTGATAGGATGAAACGAGAGTTTTTCCATGCCCGGAAATAGGTTCCAATGGCCCTCTCTCTCCTTGATATGGAGCGAGAACATTCCTCCATCGAACCATCGCGATTTTGTGGAGAAATATGTTTAGTTGAAGATGGATATGAACCAGATCATTCCCTCGACGAATTACAAGCCCCTAGCCTTTCTTCACGCCAGTTGAGCGAAGCATCCTCCGATCAAATGCTAAATTCGACTCAAGATAATTTTAAGTTTGCAAAGAAATCGACGGCAACGTCCCTCCAATTTAATTCGGGAATTCCGGGATTATTAAGTGCCCAAGAAAGCCTACGTCTTTAGGGGCAATGGGTGGAGCTGCTGGAGAAAAGTTTTTGGAAATTAAGAGCTACAATATTGTGGTCAGAGTTACCGAGAGGAGGGAAAATGGTGGTGATTTATAAAGAGAAGGAATTAGTGGTGAAACATAAATCGAGCAGTGTTCACCGTAACTTGGTGTAGGTCGACGATCTGGTATAGTGTGTAGGTTTTCTCTTAAAATTACTGTCTCGCGAGGAAACGGATCATATTAGGACAATACTGAATGTTTTGAGCCTCCTCCCTTGGTCCTCTGATCTAGCTATAGAGACGGAGGGCCCAACCACTCTCAAGTTGTGATGTATCGATTGAATTCTACACCCTAAATAGAAGGATTCTCAGCAATTAATGGAATGGGAGGAGGAAGTAACCATGTCCTCGAAATGAGCCTTAATAAGTAGTAAAGACCGATATTCAAAAAGGAGGTGAAAATCTGTTCCCTTAGGGGAGCAGTAGCAGATAACACAAGATAATTGGTATGTAGTATGGAGAAAGATTTTAAGCCATAGAACATCGAAATCAGGAGATTCAAGATTCCCAAGACGTGTTACAGGAGTGTTAATGTTTATTATACGGCACAGACTCCACCATTTTAGTCTGGAAATTATATGAAAAAAGTTATAGTGGAGATATTAAGTTTATTTGAAACCAAGAATCCTCTGCTTAGCTGGCGTCCTCAGACAGTAATTAATTTATGAATTAGGTAACCCGAGTTACGAGGTGATATTCCACAGATTTAACATAAGAGATTAGCTTTCAAGGCCCACGGAAACGTTAGCAAAGTCACTACCAGAACCATACCAGCGACTGCAAGCCCACCACCTAACCAATCTTCTCTTGTCGGCATAATTCACATTTGTTTAACGGACACCCCACCACGCTAAGATAAAAACCCATTCTACACACTTAAGAACACTGTACACCTGATTATCAAAAGAGGATCTGGAACACTACATCCAACAGGCCCACATTCCAAAAAAAATTTTACACCGGGCTCCAAAGCCCACTGGATTGGGTTTTTTTAACTCCCAAAAAACCTGTATCCAATCACATCACAAACACACTACAGCGACACTACAAAACTTAATAAAAAATGCTGGGAATGCCTTATTTTACTTAAGATTATCATCAAACTAGACCATAAACATAAAACGGTTATTAGGGATGTCTTTGTCCCCTATAGAATTAAATTTGTGAAATGCCTAATACCGTTCATAATAATTAGTATTAAAATTTATATTTCTTGGTGTTAAATAATTAATTTTTCATATTGTTTAGATAATCAGATAAACTCCTGAAATAATGTCCTGGGGTTGTTAGGGACGAAACCCGGATCAGGAAGCCGCTAGTAAATATTATAATATGTCATGATAATTTTCTGTAAATTTATTTTCTAGAAATAGCTCTGAGTTTACTAAATTGGAAATTAGAAAAAAAATAATTTCGTCGCGAATATTTTAGGAAGCTTAATAGTAAACATTATTTATTCTATTATTTAATTACACAAATTACAAACAACATGAATTCTCGAATCAAGAAATAAAAAATGCATAAAGTAAAAAAAAAAATAAAGCTATTAATAATAAATAAATTCATATATTAAATAACCCTTTAAATTATATATATACTAAATAATTTATATATATTATATAATATTTATATATTAATATATATATCATTATATTATTTATCTTTAATTATTAAATATTAATTATTTTATTTATTATTATTATTATAATTATATTAATTATAATTATAAATTCTTTGTTACTATTTAATTTAATTTATTATTTAATATAATTTTATAAATTTTTATAAATTTATTTAATTCTATATATATTCTTTAAATATTTAATTATATTCTATATTAATTATATATATCTACGATTTGGAACAGTATTATTATTTATACATAGAATATATTTTATAGTAACTATTAATTAATACTAATTATATTGATAAACAATTACAAGATTTTTAATAATAGTAAAATCTCTAAATATTACTTATTATTTGATTTTGTTTATAACTATCATTATTACTATGAATATAAATAGTATTAGTATTACGTATATGTACCTATATAATTCTTTACGCCTGAAAGTGTACTATCTAAGAGATAGGGTTAAAATAATATATTAAAACATTTTTCACTTTACGCAATAACACTATTATTATATATATTATAATATATTATATATATACCTACCTACACAGGAAAAATAGATTAAAGGCCTTCTTGCCAGCTTGATATTGATTCTTATTCATCGTGTGTTATGCCCTCTTCGGTATATTTCCCCTTCCGGAAAATACAACCTGACGTCATGACATATATGATAGACAGAAATGGACTTGTGGGTCTTTGTGTCACTTAAACCCTAAATTTATCTACGTTCTCCAGTAACTAGTAATTTTTTGCATTTTGCTATTTGCAAAAATGATATATAGCTCTTTCAAGCCTTCTTGCTATCATAAAGTCATTTGAACAAGGGGTCTTGTAGACTATATCAATTTTCTTTTTCGAATAGATCTTTTTCAATCCATCATTGTTACATCCTTTTCCTCCCAACATTACCAACCAAATTCTCAATCATCCTTAAGTTCTTTCAAATCTTATTGTTTGCTAGACGAGTTGTAGGCTGTTATGTAAACGCCCGATGACACCACCAGGGTTTCTTATGAGGGCGATTGCAACAAGCCTAGGCAGCATGCGGGTGGTGGTTCTATGAAGAGTTGCTGAAGAACCATCATCTCGATGGTGTCGCCGCACAAATCGTTTTCTCTCCACTGACCCTAGCCACGGTGACGCAACAGACACAAGTGTAAAAGGATTTGAGAATCGACATATAACTCTAAAAAAAACACGACCTGGGCACCGCGGCAAACGTCGCTTATTAGCACAGGGACGTTCCTCACTCGGGCCAGAAGAAATCACGGTGGCTATAGGTATTATAGAGCAGCTAGTCCACCACCCCTTCAAGTAGGAAGAGGAGCAGCAGTGTTGCGGGTTTCCAGGATAGGGTTTTATCTCAACCTGCGCCCAAAGGGGTGAAGAGAGGGTGGGGGTATCAGTGTTCAGTCTCATGCATTCAGTACCACTGAGGCTATAATCATTGTGCAGAGTATTTTGAGCAACTTGCAATGCCAGGAGATCCAGGCAATTTTTGTATTTCTTTGATGACTACTTTGGTCTTGTTTCTGAGGAGGCTAAGGGGAACCTGTGAGGTCCCCAGGAAGCCCTATCCCACATCAAGTAATCTAGTAATTGTGCAGAGTAGGGATGGTGAATGTATTTTTACAAAACCGTTAGAGCAACTGGGCTATTAAATGAATCCCCTTTTGGGAAGCTACTTATAGAGGGCACTTATTGCATTCTTGGGAGGAGTGGTGGGATTCACTTCTCAATTCCTTTCCACAGTAGACTTCAGGTACCCCTCGATGACATTAAATTGAGGTAATTCCCAGTTGAATGCTGGATCTCTCACAGTAATAGTTGAGTTTAACAGATTCTTAAAAAATCGATTTTTTAGAAAAATCAATCGATTTGTTGTTATACCTATGAAACACTGTTGTCAAATTTAATTTTCGGCAGCACTAAAACACGAAGGCTATGGCGAAGCCATGCTTAAACCGCATACTAATTTTTTTTTTATACTATACCGCTACTAATGATATCTAATAACCTAACACAATTTTATTTGATAAAAGTGAAAAGAAAACTGGCTTTGCAATAAAGAGCTTCACAGCAAATCATAATTATTTATTTAAATCGATGTAACCTGTACTAACTTATTATATATATATATACTATATATATATATATATATACTATATATATATATATATATATATATTATCTATATATATATATATATATATATATAATTAAAAAAAAGGGCCAGGAGAGTTATCTCGAAAAAAGTATTAAAACTTTACGGAAAAACTACATTACTATATTGGAATCAGCGTACAAAGCCTATTATATGTAAAGTCGTTTTATGATTTAAAACTAACGAATATCCTAGAGTAGACCGCATAGATATCAGGAGTCGGGTCTCTCGGCCTCTAGGTGGACGATGAGGGGGACTTCGTCCCCCCCTCTGTCCCCCATCGGCTCGAGCCCCCTAAAAATTTAAGTTCAAGGAAACATATAATTCCATTAGGGGGCTCAAGCCGATGGGGGACAGAGGGGGGACAAAGTCCCCCCTCTGTCCCCCATCGGCTAGAGCCCCCTAAAAATTGAAGTTCAAGGAAATGTTACATAGTTGATTGCTATAGAATTCTTGAAGATCAGAGAAAATGTGGATTCAAATTCTGTCTTGTCTTAATTGATGATACACTAAGAGTTGTAAATAAGAGGAATAATATTGTAATAAAGTGATGTAATGTATGATATCCATTATAAAAAAAAATCTCTGCAAGAAAATGGTACCTTGGAAGATATCAGTTATAAATGAAACCTATAAAAAAAAACTTGCAATGAAGTTTTATTATTAATTTTGAGATTTCACTATTTTTGACACCTACAACTGTGAATAGTTTACATTGACATTGCTTTTAGTAGCAATCTATGCCAAGTTTTGGAGATGATTAGCCTATTGAAGTTTTGATTGTTATGAAATACATGTTATATGAATGAAATTTTAAATATTTATTTTTAAAACATTATTTTCAGTAAATAAGAGGCACATTGTTCATTAAAGTAAATGTATAGTGTTTAATTTATAATATTTTTATATATATATTTGAAATCTGATGGCCACCTCTAGTGGATTAAATAATGGATTTATAACTTCTGGTGATACAAATAGAGATTCTCCAAGTTCTGTTAAATCAAACACTTTTTCAGCTCAAATTAAGGATAAAATAGTAGACTTTGTTATAATTAAATATAGGTAAGTGACTTCTAATTTTCAGGTTCAGTACACTTTTACGATGTCATTCTTTATATTTCATAGTTATTAAATTTTTGCAGTAATTTAGTAAAAATACTGTTGACTGATTTGTTTATAGCTGAAATAATGTATTATCCTATTATAATATTTTTATTGGGGAAAAGTTTTTCAAACCCCTCAGATTGTTGTCTTGAGTGAAATGATTTTTATGCCATCATTTATGAAATACTATTTTATAAGGAAATCTTTGTAAATGATTTTTTTCTAAACAATATCCAAGAGTCTAGAGGTTCTGATACCTGTTGAACTTCTTTGTTCCACCCCAATAAATTGGTCTTTATAAGAGCATCAGCCATGCTTTTATTAAATATATTTCACAATTAAGGTATTTCCATTTATATAGCTTTACTTAAAAGTATGGAGTAGTGAGAACGTTTCATCTCGGTTTCAACTCGGAAACTCACCAACTCCTCCTCCTCCTGACTTTTTTCAATCTTTTTTTTACAAAACTGTTACATCACTCCCTTTACACTTATATATACGTTTACAGTGGAAATGTTTTCTTAATGCTTACAAGTTTCAGTTGCATCTTCTTTGAAGAAGGCTTTTGACTAATTTTGATACATATGGTATATCTTTTATACTACCAAACCATAAATATGCAATAAATCTTTCATCCATTCTACTGGTAAGTACACAAAAATCATTATTTCCTAGAGATTATTTCCTTTTTCATTTGACTTATCACTTTCAAATGCTACATTTGTTTCTCCCATTATTTAATGGGTGTCACATGGGTATCCAGTTAATTTTCATCAAAAATTTTACTATATAGCCTATATATACCTTACTCACCCCTGACCACCCCATCATAGGAGGCACCACACCGTTTCCAGGTACTCTGCCAACGCCTCCATCCTTCTCCAGAGATCTTTCAGGGATGAAATGTTCCAGATTGTTCTGGGTTGAGATTATATATATATATATATATTATTCTTATAAAAATATATAATATAAATAAATATATATTTACTTCACTATATATATATATTATATAGGTATATATACGGTATATATATTGTAGTATATTATATACTTATTCTATATATCTATCATAGTATAATAACTATATATTATATATATATATATAGTATATTTTTAACTATATTATATATTACCGTATATATATATATTACCTTATATATATATATATATATATTACGTATATATATAGTCTCTATATATATATATAGTTATATATATAAATCCGTCCGAATAAATTTCAAATGAGTGACAAATGGCATCGAAACATGACGATATACCGTATATATATATAATATACCGTTATATATATATATATACTTATATATATATAATATAATATACCCTCTTATTTTTTACTTTATATGTACCTACAGTATAGTATTATTTATATAATATATATAATACCTATATGAATGACTTAACGGCTTCAGTAATTTAGTGGAGTATAAGGAGTGGATATCAGATCAGAATTTTTTGGTTACCGGCCGGGAAATGCGAACTTTCTGGAACTTTGAAAAAGTTCATGGACTGGAACCGGAAACTTAATCAACTCCTGCTTAAAAAAAAACTCTACACCTAAATAGCGGAAACTTGATAACTGATTAAACAAGATGGGGTGTCAATCTAGAAGCTCATGGCCTTGGTCATATCATGATGATGCTCTCTAGTTCATATAAGACAAAATTTGGATAAGCGGATCAGTAAATTTATTAAGTAAAATATGGAAATGTTATACACTATTAGTAAGGTTTTCATGACCGACCCTATCCGTTGTGTCTCATATCATCTTCATTATAGTTTTACCCAAAGATAAAAAAAAAAGTCATAGTGGTCTATTTTTTGCCTTCTAGTCTTTTCATTTGTAAACGTGATATGTTCCATTGAGTTTGTATAAAAACCTGGGTCTCTCTTCTCTCTCTCCTCTCTCTCTCTCTCTCTCTCTCTCTCTCGTCTCTCTCTCTCTCTCTCTCTCTCTCTCTCATCTCTCTCCATCTCTCTCTCTTCTCTCTCTCTCTCTCTCTGCTCTCTCTCTCTCTCTCCTCTCTCTCTCTCTTCTCTCTCTCTCTCTCTCTCTCTCTCCTCTCTCTTCCTCCCTCTCTCTCTTCTCTCTCTCTCTCTCTCTCTCTCGTCTCTCTCTCTCACTCTCCTCTCTCTCTCTCTCTTCTCTCTCTCTTTCTCTCTCTCTCTCTCTCTCCTCCTCCCTCGCTTCATCTCACATACCCCTGCTCTCTCTCTCTCTCTCTCTCTCTCTCTCTCTCTCTTACTCTTCTCTCTCTCTCGTAACTCTCTCTCTCTCTACT
>JABUQX010022688.1:2500-5000 GCA_015478945.1 Trachelipus rathkii
TTATGTCATGTTACTTTACTATCATATATAGCTATTTCTTTATCCATGCTCGTTACTCGTACTAATCATTACTCCATTCTCTATGTGGAAATTATATATAAATGAGTATAATGTAAAGAAAGAAAGAATTTATTCATATATATATAATTATATATATATATTATTATATTATTATATTTATAATATTTATATATATATTAATAATATAATATATATATATTATATATATATATATTATAATATCTATATATATTAATATATATATTATTATATATAATATATATAAATATTATATTTAATATATATATTATATATATAGTATATATTATTATATATATTATATAATATATACTATATATATTTATAATATATATATATTTATATATATATATTTAATATAATATATATAATTATATATATAAATATATATGATATATATATATTATATAATATTATATATATATAATATATATATATATATATATATATATATATATATCATATATATAATATATTATAATATTATATATATATATATATAATAATATATAAATTAATAATTTAATTTATATATAATAATATATATATATTATATATTAATATATACTATATATATATATTATATATAATATATATATATATACTATAATATATTATATATTAATATATATTAATATTATATATATTTATATATATATATCTATAATTAATATAATATATATATATAATATATATTAATATAATATATTATATAATAATATATATATATATATATATATAATATTAAATTATATATATATATATATAATATTATATATATAAATATACCACTGCTTACAAGGAGCCCTATAAATTGACTAATACGTAAGGGGATGTTACTCTTTGGTCGTTATGCAGATAGCATAAGTAATGTAATCTACTAAGACATAGAATATGTAATGCTTCATACTTATTATACTATATATATCACACGACAATTATGCGTAACTGGAGACGCTTATATTATTAGCTTCACTGTATATATGTTTGCGAGTGATCTAACCACTTGAGCATATAACCAGAGTAGGCTTATCTATAAATTAATAATTAATATAAATATAAAATACAAATATAATAAATTTACACATACATACATAATACATACATACATTCAACTCTCCAATATCGTAAATATTATATTCATACATATAATACTTATATACACAGATTATAATATATATATACATATATATATTATAATATATAATACATCTACCATCATTAATATATTATTATTATTGTTATTATATATTATTTAATCAGTTAGCTATCTAATCACTAACACTATTTCATAATTAGTTGAATTACTTATAATCTATTCAATTTATAACCATATATATCCACATATATTAATAATTATACTCAATATCTGACATCTATATTACCTAATTACCATTAATCTCACTAATAAGATTTATTTGAGTCAAATACATTATAATTAATAACTAATTTAAATTAGACACTGTATCAATCATCTATATAATTAATTATTATTATCACTCTGTTTTTAACTTATATCAGATTGGTATCAACTTATCGCAAAAAAATAATATTGTAATAAATTTACATATATATCCTTGGTTTAATACACTACATATAAATCATAATCATTATTGCTGAATGATTAGTCTTTATTGTTGTATTTTATTTTCCCTCACTATGGTTCAATAGTATATAGTAGTCTTTCTCTTCTATACTAATTAGATTATAGGTTTGATTACATCACTAATTTATATAATTTGCTTATTATCTTCTCTAGTATAGAGGCCTCGCTAATTGTCATAACATTAATTAATATATATATACTTATATATATATATATATATAATTATATATATATACTATATTATTAATATATATTTATATATTATTAATATTATTAATATATATATATTATATATATTAATATATATTAATTATTAATATTAATATATATTATATATATATATATATATTATCTATATTAATATATATTATATATTAATATATAATATTTAATATATATATTAATATATATTAATATTATTATATATAATATAATTATATATATAATAATATATATATATATATATTATATATACTAAGTGGCGTATTCAGGGGGGGGGGGCTCCAGGGGGCATCGGCCCCCTCTTCTGATTTTAATACTCTTAGTGATAATCATTACTAAGGATATAATTATTATAGGTTATTAGCTAGCACACACTATTGAATAAACAAAAGATACACACAGGTTCATCTCTTTGCATAATTTATCTCGAACTCTAAATCATGTAATATATAAAATAATCATTAAATCAGTTATAACTTAGATGTTACACCGTAGAAGTCATATATAAGTATTAAAAATATAATCTGCAGACCTAATAAGTTTTTCATATAAATCACTACTTCCTTAATTTATTTCAATACGATAATATATAAGATAGATAAGATGTAGAATTATAATTTAATAAAGATCACT
>JABUQX010022689.1:0-2500 GCA_015478945.1 Trachelipus rathkii
TCTCTCTCATCTCTCTCTCATAATATTCATCAATCACATACATAATCACTCATGAATCATATACTCATCATACATACTATACACTCTAATCAATAATCAATAATAATATATAATACACTCAAAAATAGCGCATTTGGCCGTAGCAGATCGGAGTCAGTACTAGATCATGATCATCTGCTCTCTCTCTTTCTCAGCTTCATCATAATTTCTCTCGTGATTTTACATTTAATTAAAATCTGCTATTCTTTAATTTCATAATTACCATGCATATTGGACTAGTTTTTATCACATTTTTATTAACAAAGTCTGCATTCTTAATCATTATGTTAAGCAGTATATAATGATCCTTTTTTAAAAAGAAGAAAAGAAAGGAAAAATTTATAATTCTTCTTTTATAATATTCATCATAAGTTTAAGTGAAGTTATTTGACGTGCAGTTACGTGTGTCTTTTGAAATCGAACTGAGCACGAAAATATTCTAGGTTATTTTAATTTTTTTTTAAATTCTTCTAAAGACCATTTTTTATTTTTTATTGTTCGAAAATTCAAAGTTTTTTAATAAAATGGAATATTTTATATTTCATATTTTTATTATTAATTATTTTAATTAGAAAAATATCAGGTTAATTATGTCAAGATGGTTTAGAAATTTTTTTTTGGTATTTTTTGTTTCAACTGTGAATATTAATTATTAGATAATTATTTTTTGATTTCTTATTTATTTTTTAAATTTTTTATATAAATTTTTATTTTATTAATTTAATTTAAATAAATATTTAAAAAATTCTTTGAAATTTTATGACCTTCAAATTTCAGCCATTTTATTTATATCATTTAAATTTTATTTAAAAAATTTTCTTCTCTTAATTTAGAACTTCTTTCTCTTTCATTTCACAAACTTACATTCTACCTCTCACTCTCCCTCTCACTCTCACTCTCCCTCTTACTCTCCCTCTCACTCACCCTCTATATGTTTCACTGTCTCTCTCCTCTCCACTTTTATATCTACTTTATATCTTTATATTATTTTATGAGAAAACAATCCATATTTCTGTTTATTTGTGTATGCTTGTCCTAATTAGTATGACGAATATATCTTAAGATACAAACTAAATGTTAATAAACCAATTATTTAACCTAGTTTCTAGCTATTAATTTAATTTAAAATTTTTATTACATACTTTTAAAAGTTTTTGATCTAAAGTTTGCATTTTAATTTCCTTCAAATATTATACACTCTTATTAATAAAATGATCATTACAAACTTTTAGCTGAATTTGATAACCTTTCATAGTATTTACTTTTATTTTTATGTACACAGGAAGAGTATTTGTAGTAAAATATAATAAATGCATTTAAAAGTTAGAGCTAATATTAATCGTTTAAAGTAAAATAGTTTTGTGTGTCTTTGTGTATCTTCCTGTCAAGAACACTTTTAGAGAATATACGTTTTTCTTGAAAACTTTTATTTAAGAAGGAAAACAATGTACTTTATTTATTTTTTTAGTTTCACTTATTAACTTATTTGTTTTTATTATTTATTTATTTATTTATTTATTTATTTATTTATTTATTTATTTATTTATTTATTTATTTATTTATTTATTTATTTATTTATTTATTTATTTATTTATTTATTTATTTATTTATTTATTTATTTATTTATTTATATTTATATTATTATTATTATTATTATTATTATTATTATTATTATTATTATTATTATATTATTATTATCATTATTATATTATTATTATTATATTATTATTATTATTATTATTATTATTATTATTATTATTATTATTATTATTATTATTATTATTATTATTATTATTATTATTATTATTATTATTATAATTATTATTATTATTATTATTATTATTATTATTATTATTATTATTATTATTATTATTATTATTATTATATTATTGTAAATGACTAATTTTTATTAAGAATTTTTTTTATAATAATAATATTAAATTATAATTATAATATAATTAAATTATATTATAATTATTAATTATAATTAATAATTATAATTATATTAGTTATTATAATTATATATAATTATAATTATAATTATAATTATAGTAAATGTGCGTGGGTTTGATGGTGCAAGAAGGAATAGGAATTTTGGGATGAGGTCATTAGAAAGGAGGAGGTAATGGGTAGAGTGAGAAAGTTGAAGAATAGTAAATCTGCAGGTAGAGATGAAATTCCTGGGGAAATGATCAAAACGAGGCAATGTTGTTGAATTGACTGAATTTGGAAGTTGTGTAAAAAGGCGTTATGAGGATATAGTTCGAGGGATGGAAGACAGTAATCGCTACATCCCTTAGTAAGGTTAAGAGATAGAGGGGACTGTAAGAATTAATAAAGGGAATTATTTTATTGGGCTGTTGTAGGGAGATATATATGCTGGTATTTTGGTCGAAAGAGTGCGTCGAGTGAATGAAGGTCTGATTGGTGTGAAGAAAAAGGTGCGTTTAGGAGTGGTAGA
>JABUQX010022689.1:12500-17500 GCA_015478945.1 Trachelipus rathkii
ATCCTTTTCTTCATTCTCTCTTTTCTTCATTTTTCTCTCGTTTCTTTTTAATTTTTTTCTTTATTTCCTCATTCTCCTTTTAATAAAATTACTTCTGTTCAATTAGTGTAAAATCGAAATTTTGTCTTTAACATATATATTTAGATTTTTTTTTTTACCTTTGCCTCTTCTTTCCTTATTTTTGTTTTCCTTTTCTTTCTTTTTTTTATTTGATATGTTTTGATTGGAGCTCCGTCTGTTTTTTTTTTGGGTTTTTTAAAAATAAATATTTTACAATTTTTTGGAAATTTTTTAGTGAATTTTAAAACTCATTTATTTTTCAATTTTTTTTCATTTTGCATTCATTTTAAAATTTCTCTTCACTTAATTTAAATTAGATTTCTCTCTCTCTCTCTCTCTCTCTCTCTCTCTCTCTCTCTCTCTCTCTCTCTCTCTCTCTCTCTCTCTCTCTCTCCTCTCTCTCTCTTCTCTTTTTTCTCTCTCTTTCCTCTCTCTCTCTCTCTCTCTCTCTCTCTCTCTCTCTTCTCCTCTCTCTCTCTCTCTCTTTCTTCTTATAATTTCTCTCAGATTTCAATTTAATTAAAATTCGTTTCTTTAATTATTAATTACCTGCAATTGGCAGTTTTTATCACATTTTTAATTAACTTGCAATTCTTAGAATTTGATAGGAGTATTAATAGACCCTTTTTTAAAAGGAAGTAAACGAAGGAAAGTTTTAATTCTTCTTTCATAATTATTTCTTCATCAGTTTGATTGAAGTTATTTGACGGGCAGTTACGAAATCATGTGTTTTTTGAAGTTTTATTTTTGTTTTATAATTTTATTTAAGTAAATATTATATTATTAAATTTTAAATAAAAATTTGAAAAATTCTTTGAAATTTTAGGACTTTGAAATTTTGTTTTTTTTATTTGCATCATTTCAAAAAAATTCTTCTCTCAAATTAGAGTTTATTTCTCTTTCATCTCGCAAACTTACTCTCCCACTCACTCTCCCTTTCATTCATCCTCTGTGTGTCTCACTGTGTCTCTCTTCTCTACTTTTATATCTACTTTATATCTTTATATCTATTTTATGAGAAAACAAACCATATTTCTGTTTATTTGCACATGTTTGTCCTAATATGTATGACGAATATATCCCAAGCAGCAAACTTAGTGTTTACAAACCAATTATTTAACCAAGTTTCGATCTATTACATTTAACAAAAAATTTTATTATATACTTTTAAAAGTTTATGGTCTAAAGTTTGCTTTATCATTTCCTTCAAATATTACACTCTTATTAATAAAATGACCATCAAAAACTTTTAGCTGAATCTGACAAACTTTCAAAGTATTTACTTTTTATTTTTATATAAACAGGAAGAATATTTACAATAAAATAATAAATACACTTAAAAGTTAGACCTAATATTAATCGTTTAAAGTAAAATCGTTTTGTGTGTTTGCAAAACATACTCCCTGTCAAGAACACCTTTAGAATATTTACTTTTTTCCTAAAACTTTTATTTAAACAAGAGAACAAAGTACTTTATTTATTTATTTAGTTTCATTTATTTACTTATTTATTATTATTATTATATATAATTATATATTATTATATATATATATATATGGTCTATATTATAAGTATATATTAATATATAATATATATATATTATATAATATATATATATATATATATATATATATATCTATATATATATATATTGTAAACCATTCATCTTAAAAAGTTATAAATTTTTTAATTTTTGTTACTTACCTTTTTTAAAATATAATGTGTCTTTTCAAAGAAAAGAATATTTCACAATTTTCAATTTTCTTTCAATATATATAATTCCCGTTTCAATCTAAAAACTCACTAATTAAAATATTTTAAATCCTCTTATTTGTAAGCACTGTTCAAATTTTTACTACAATATTTATATTTTGCAATATTTTTCTACAATAATAAAATTAATTAAACATCACAAATAATTAACTTTATTATTTGACACTGAGTTAGAAAATGAGTTTTATCTTATAAAAATGGAACGAAAATAAAAAAAAACGTACAAAACTATTTTCAAAATGTTTCGTATGCTTTGAAGAATATAATGTTTGCATTTGGTCAGCAAACAGATTCGTAAATATAAAAGCTCTCGCGCTTGATTTATGCATATACACTTCTCTTGCCCGTAATGCGTTGATCAGGCGTTGCAAAGTTTTGGAAACTTTATTGTTGGTTTTGAATAACATCAAAATTGTAGGTTTTTTTACATTAAATAGTGGTTCATTGGAGTTATTATAATAAGATACAAGTTAATTTATTAAATATTTAATTCTATTAAAAACTTAAAGAATAAAAATAATGAACAGCAGTTGTATATAGTGTTGGTTGCACAAACTTGCAACCAGGTCACGAGCCGCCCCTGATATATATATATATATATATATATATATATATATATATATATATATTATATATATATAATATATATATATATATATATATATATATTATATATAATATATAAATATATATCTACTATAAATATATATATATATATATATATATATAGTATCATATAGTATATATATATAGTAGTATATATAGTACGCACTATAGTATATATATATATATATATATATATATATATATATATATATATATATCAGGGGCGGCTCGTGACCTGGTTGCAAGTTTGTGCAACCAACACTATATACAACTGCTGTCTCATTTTTTTTATTCTTTGAAGTTTTTAATAGAATTAAATATTAATAAATTAACTTGTATCTTATTATAATAACTCCAATGAACCACTATTTAATGTAAAAAAAACCTACAATTTTGATAAGTATATATAATATATATAATATAAGTATATATATACATATATTATATATTATAAATTATACTATATATAATATATATATAATAATTAGTATACTATAATATATATATATATATATATATATATAATATATATATATATATATATGAAATAAAGGAATAATTGAGAAGTAGCAAAACATATGTTAAAAGGAAAATTGCAAACGTAAACATTGATTTAATGAAAGTTTGTCCAAAAAAATCTCGAACTAACAAATGCTTATTTTATATTCCATTTCGTATTAATGAAATTTGACAACCTTAAAAGTTCTGTCAGGTTTCATCCAAATCTTTATTTGATGTACGAATTAAACATACATATATAGAATAAATAGATAAATAAATAAATATTTAAGTAAAAAAGTATATAATTAAATAAATAAATAAATAAATAAAATAAATAACAATTAAAATATATAAGAAGTTAAATACATAAATAGAAAAATTAAATAAGCACTAAATGGAATACATAAATAATAAATAAAAGGACAAATGAATAAATAAAATGAATTAATAAATAGATTAATAAATAATTTAAATAAATAGAAAGTTATATAAAAAATAAATGAATAAAAATATAAGATAAATAAATAAACAAATAATATAAAAAATAAATAATGAAACAAATAACATTGAAAATTAGGCACATAATAAGGGGAAAAATAATTAAATAAATAAATTAAAAATAAATAAATAAGATGAATAGATAAATAAATTAAAAATAAATAAATAAATAAAAAAAAAATAATAATAATAATAATAATAATAATAATAATAATAATAATAATAATAATAATAATAATAATAATAATAATAATAATAATAATAATAATAATAATAATAATAATAATAATAATAATAATAATAATAATATTAATAAAAATAAAAATAAAAATAGAAATAAAAATAAAAATAAAAATAAAAATAAAAATAATAAAATAATAATAAAATAATAATAATAATAATAATACATAATAATATATATAGTAGAAATAAAAAAAATAATAATAATAAATAATAACTAATAATATCTTTAAAGTAATAATAATAATAATAATAATAATAATAATAATAATAATAATAATAATAATAATAATAATAATAATAATAATAATAATAATAATAATAATAATAATAATAATAATAATAGAAAGCCATATGCAATGCGTGAAATCTAATTTTCTCAATAATCCGTATTCAGAAAGGAATACCAAATTGTGTGCTGCATATTTAAAAAAAAAGAAAAAAAGGAAAAAAAACTTTCATTAAACTTCCAATTTCGTCTAAAGCATTTATGTAGATTTTTTATTTTAGCAAAGCATTGAAGTTTAATAGTTTAGGTCTATAAGCGCTTGAGATTTATCACTGAAATTTTTTATTTATGCCCGAACGGTTCTACGAATAAAAATTGGTCGGTATTGAACGTTTCGAAAAACGATTTGAAAACTTTTTTTATGAAATGAAAGGATAAATAAATATTGCTAGCTCAATCTATCTATCTATCTATCTATCTATCTATCTATCTATCTATCATCTATCTATCTATCTATCTATCTATCTATCTATCTATCTATCTATCTATCTATCTATCTCTCTATCTATCTATCTATCTATCTATCTATCTATCTATCTATCTATCTATCCATCTATCTATTTACCTATTTATCTATTTCTCTATCTATCTCTCCTTTTTATAATGCCTTTCCTTCTTTTTTCTCTTTTTACTATTTAATATTTTCCTTTATTTCTTCATTTTCCTTTTTATAAAATTATTTTTGTTAAATTAATATAAAATAGAAATTTTGTCTTCAATAAGTTTAGTTAGATTTTTTTTTCTTTGCCTCCTCTTTCCTTATTTTTGTTTTCTTTTTCTTTCATTTTTTCTTATTTGATATGTTTTGATTGGGGCTTCGTCTCTTTTTTTTTACAGTTTTTAAAAATAAATATTTTACAAATTCTGAAAATTTTTAGTGAATTTTAAAACTCATTTATTTGTCAAACTTTTTTCATTTTTCATTCATTATATAATTTCTCTTCACTTAATTTAAATTAGATTCTCTCTTCCTCCTCCTCTCTCTCTCTCTCTCTCTCTCTCTCTCCTCTCTCTCTCCTTCTCTCTCTCTCTC
>JABUQX010022690.1:0-10412 GCA_015478945.1 Trachelipus rathkii
AAATATGCAGTTAGCGTATATATAGCTCTTGAGTTCCATCTTGCATTGTGTAATGATGGTATCTTTTTCCAGTTAATTACAGGACACTTACCATGCTTTTCGTAATATTGATATGCCATGCACAGTTCAAATGAGAGCTTAAAATCGTCTACAACTGGGGTTCCTGTACTCACATACTTCTTCCTCTGCCTTATAATCATTCTTTTTTTCCTTGTAGTTTTCCTCCAATATGTCAATGAATTTGTATTCCAAATTTGGTTTGGTAGTTTGTTTTGTCAAAATTGTCCAGAACATGCCTCAATATTCTATCTAATATATGATGCTGGCACCCTATGTATTTGGGTTTCATTAAACCAATCCCAGTTATGGTTTTCTGTAATCTTACAACAACGCCATTCAATTTTCCAGTGTTAACGGGAGTTGTATCACATATGATCATTTTGATCACTGGCCAAGCATCATAATCATCAATAATAGTCTTTAATGCATCATATACATCTTGTGAAGAACCAATTGCATTGTACTACTCCAAGTCTAATTTCCCTTGTTACACTGGTAAGACAAACAACCTGGTACTCTCTTTTTGATAGTCTTTTGCCATCGAAGTGAAGACAAAAATCACTTTCATCCTTCAGAAGTTTTTTAATTTGATTCACTTTTTTTTCTGCATTTCTAATAACTCCCTGCCATACCTGTGAGTAATTGCAAATGTGTTAAAAAAAAACTAAAACTTTGAAGGGTTGTGTTGACAAGGAATTAAATTAGACTGTAAATTTCTGGACATTATATGTAGAAAATTTATTTAAATTGAATTGAAATATAAATATTTGAGGAAGGGAAAAGGAGGGTTTTGATAGCTGAAAATATGAAGAATATAAAATGTTTGGGTTAGAATTATAGAAATTAGCATATTTAATAAAAGGAAAATTCTTTCTCTCCAGCACAGCAAATCCTAAGTGTTTCTAATTTATAATGGAATATGGTAATATATGAGTCACACTTATATTTAAAAAAAAAAGAAAGTTTCAATAATTTTACAAATGGAATTTTATTTCCTTCATAGATGAAGTCAGGAAAACTAGTGGCCCAGATTGCATCCCTCCTCGTGTATTGAGAGAGAGAGTGCTACTGAGCTCGCTCCTGTCCTCGTTCAACCCTATTCTCTGTGCCTTAAAACTAATACTTTTCCTCATTGCTGGAAGCGCACATATGTTCAACTGATCCCGAAAATGGGTAGTTACTCTGATTCTTTCAACTATTGTCCTATAGCTTTCTCCTGTATTGTGTAAAATCTTTGAAACACTCGACTCTCATTTCCTGGATCATCTGGAATCTCATTCCCTTCTCTTTAATCACAGTATAGCTTTTGATGCTCAAGGTAAATGGTGACATACTTTCCTATTTCGCTGATTTATGGTCTTCTGCCCTTAAGAACTATGGGGAGTCTTGTGTGGTGGCACTTGACATATCCAAAGCCTTTGATCAAATGTGACTTGTGTCACTGTTCTTTAAGTTCCCTTCCTTTGGGTTTCTTCCTTCTTTTTGCTTCCTCTTGTCTAGCTTTCTCGCAAGTCATTCCATATTGGCGCATGTTGATGGTGGTGTTCCTCAGGGTTTAGTTTAATCTCCAACTTTATTCTTGGTTTTCATTAATGATTCTCAGCTACACTTTTAACTGTTTTTTCTTATGCTGATGACTCAACTCTCCATTCTTCTGCACATTTTAAATCTGCTCCCTCTTTTGCACCTAGAGTTGGGAGTATGGAGTACTGTTCTCATATTTGGGGGGGGGGGCTCCAGTTCCACCCTTCTTTTGGATAGGGGAGTGTGAGGCTATAGGACTAGTAAACTGTTCCCTCCTTTCTAACTCCCTTGACACTCTATGCCTGCAGCGTGACATTGACGACCATCTCTTTACTATAGGTATTACAATAGCAGATGCTTGAGGGAGTTGTCCACTCGCTTACCACCATCACTGCAACGCCCTTGTAGTACAAAGGGTGCTTTGTTTACGCATAAATATTATGTGAGCATTGAAAATTCCATACTCACACTTTGTGGTACCTCCTTTCCAGCTACCTCTCTTATGGAATTCTCTACCATTGTATTTTTTTTCCTGCTGCATTTAATCTTCCCCTCTTTAAGGCCTCCATCTGCGCTCATCTGAGAGATTTATGTTACGTTCGAGAGAGCCTTTCATTTTGTTTTATTCATTTTATTGTTCTGCCGCCTCCTTGAAAAGGGCTCTGCCTGTGAGCAGTGGTATCCTAAAAAAAAATAATTTTGAGGTATTTCTCTAGTATTCTTCAAAAAGTTTCTTAAAAAATAAAATTTGATATATATATATATATATATATATATATATATATATATATTCATATGTCATATAATATATATATATATATTATAATATATATATATATATATATATATAAATATATATTAAATTATATTAATATATATATATGATAATATATATATATATATATATATATATATATTATAATATAATATACGTTATATATATATATATAGTATATATACGTATATAATCATTATATATATATATATATATTATATATATATATATATATATAAAATATAATATATATAATATATATATATATATATATATATATATATTATATATATATATATATATAGTATATATAATATATATATATATATATATTTATAATAATATATATATATTTAAATGGCCTTTGCCTAATGTAAACGCTTTTCTAACTTTTTATGCCAAAAGATTTTTCATGGCAGAGTCAAAAACAGTCCACTTCAAAGCTTCTGAGATCTCATTGGAATGGTAGAGAAACAGTCCAAAAATTGCCAAGGAACAGGTTTTATATTAGCCCTTATTCTAGTATTTAAAAATAATAATAATTTAATTATTATCTAAATATCTAAGACGATAGTTTAACCTAATTATCCCAAATACAAGAAATTGAGTTTAATAATGTAAAGTATTACCTTGTTTGGTGGAAAATTCTTGAAAAAGGAATAGTTTATTTTACGAAACAATCAGCTTAAATATGGCCATAAATAATACGACATTTATAGTTCAAATGGACTATTATCCACACAGGCACATTCACTAATTGGGAAGTTGTTCTTGATTTGGTGTTACGAACTTTATAATTAGCTTTTATAATAAACTTAATTTACTTAAATGAAATAATGTCCTAAAATGATCATAGGCCATGGGCACTCTAATACAAATCCCTAAAAAGAGAAATATACATATACCTTAAATTAATTAATATTTGCTAAGATACCAATACACTACTCTACTAATCCAAACAATCTCGATTGTTTGAACCTTCCCACTACTTATCTTATATGATTTCTTTCCTTTGAACTCCTCCTCATTAATACATGAACTCCTTCACCTGAAATTGTGCAATTTAATCAATAATAACAATAATAATAATAATAATAATAATAATAATAATATAATAATAATAATAAAATTTAGATCAGCGTCAATTTTAACGTACTTTTTACAAGTTCTTTCAATTCTTCTAAATAGTTCTTTATTTTCAGAAGAAATTTTATTAAGGACTATTCGAGAATAAAAAGAAGTTAAAACTTTTAATTTATCACCCAATATTTCGCCTGCATACTTCAGGCATGATCACGGTCAACTAACTATTATTTATAATGCAGTTTACAAAAATAAATTTCTAAATTTAAAAATCTAAAATTATTTTACATTAATTGTGAAGTTTAAAAAATAATTTTGATGAAAAATCAAAAAAAGCTTACATTGTTTTGCAAATACAACTATTATCATGGATCACGTAGGTGTACCCTGCAAAACACTCAAATATCAAAAAACATTCAAGCATTCATTCATTTCATTAAATTTCACATTGATATCGGCTTAAGTTTTTTTAATAAAAAGAGATACCCTAGTGCGCAGATAGATCGAACTTAACAACTGAAATAAAATTCAAAAAACAATTAGCAAATTCACTGTAGGAGGGGATTTGTCGATCCGTCGGTAATGCTCCATATTTTACTTGGTTTATACCTGTGTTGCCTAATTCGGGTTCTTAAAGTTAGTTGTGTGTTCCACAAAAGAGGAATTACATCCTACTTATTTTAAAATTAAATAAATAATAATGAAAAATAATAATTAATAGATAATAATAATAATAATAATAATAATAAAATAATTTAATAATATTAATAAGTTAATTACTATAAACAAACAACTTTTGGTTGATGAATAATTAAACTTAAATAAATTGCATTTAACTAACTAGTTTTCAACATCGACATCACACGTGATCTAAAAGCAAATGGGTTTTATCACTTTTTAAAATCCATTTTAATTTAAATGTTTAAATATTGCCAAGAATTCTGTTTTTCTTAATTTTAGAATTTGAATGGTATCATCAATACATTCATTGTAATTCATCTCCTAAATAAATGATTGTTTTTAAGTAATATAGTATAGTTCAATCCAGACTTCATGCTCCAAAATCATCTCAACTACTTCCTATTGACTGGAAGGTATTTTTTTTTAAACGTGTCTGATCTTGATTCTCATGAATTGCCTCTTTCATAGATCTTTGGCCACTTAGCTGATATTGGTGTTGTTATTACATTCCTTTAGGCTTATTACATCTTTTTATTTAATTTCAGATCTTTCCCAACAATGAAATAAAGACTTTGCTTCAGCAGATAACATTAAAAAAATGAAGAATTAGACGAAAAGTGCACACAATAAAAGTTCAGAATGGAGGAAATGTTGAATATGAGTTTTGATGAAGGTCTTGTCAACATGGAAATCATAAAATCTGACAATCCAATGATTGCGGAGAAGTCAAGGCTAAATATGTAGATATGAAATATTAATATTTGTATTTTTTTACTCGTTAGAACTATTAAGAGAACAAAGAATTATTATTAGATTTTATTATAATATTATTTATTATTATTATTATATTATTATTTATTATTAATAATTATTTATATTCTGAAACACTGAGGTTTTGTTAACATATGGAATTAGTTTATTAATATCCAATTTGTACTATTCAGATCGATCGATCAAGTAATTAAAAAGCTCTGAAGAGCAAATACCTTAAGTAAATTTATGTATATTTTTACGTGTGTGTGTGTGCATACATCAATTGGCAAATATTGACAGTGTTGATTAATCATCAATCTCTTTGCTGATCAAACTCAATGTTCTCATGGCTATCCATCAGAAAGAACACTGCCCTTTAGTAGTTTGCTATGTGTATGTGTGTTCATCTCATTTTGCATTATCTTCCTATTTATGACATATGATGTAGGTGGTAGGTATCTGAATGAAATCAAAAGTATGTATGTTGGTAGTGAAGTGTGTGTTTAGGAATAAATAAAGAGGAGAGTGAATGGTTTGATATTGGTAGTGGGGTGAGTCAGGGATGTGTTATTTCTCTTGATGTCTATTTAATTTGTATATGGATGGGGTAAATGAAAGAATAAAGGAAAGTATGTTGTGTAGACTGATGGAAAATAGAAGAGAGTGGAGGGTGCATCGCTTATTGTGCGCAGATGATTTGTTTTTATGTGGTGAATCTGAAAAAAGTTTGAGAGAATTGATAGTGGTGTTTGATAAGATATGTAAAAGGAGTGGTTGGAAAGTAAATGTAGAAAAGAGTAAGATGATGATGATGGGTGAGGAGAGTCTGTAGTATGAAATCATGTTGTAAGGTAAGCAATTGGATGTGTGCCTGAGTTTAGATACTTTTGTTATATGTTGGATGAAAAGGAAATGGATGATACAGAAGGTAATAGAAAAGTTATGTGTGGTAGGAATGTGGCTGGTGCAATTAAATCTGTGGTGAATGCAAGGGAACTAAGTTATGAGTGCACTAGGGTTCTAACTTCTACATGAGGGTATCTTGTTACCCGTTTTAATGTGGAGTAGGAAAACTATGGTGTGGAATAAGAGGTATGGTGAAGTCTGTTCAGACGGATAATATCTTCAGTGCGTGTTAAATGTGAGAAGAATTGATAAAATGAGGAATAAGGGGAAAAAAAAAAAAAATGGAGAAAGCGCGCCGTGTTAGGGAGCTTTGTGGTGTGAAAGCAAAGGCGTTATTGAGAATAAATGTGATTGTTTAAGATGGTTTGGTCTATATGGATAAAAGTGTATGATAAGTCCTGTTAAGCACATGGTATACGAGGTAGTGTGTTGAGAATCGACAGGTGGGAGACTATAGAAAGGTGAATTGAGTCAGTAAAAATGCGTCTAAGAAAGGATTTAGTAAATAACATGGTTTTGTGAGGTGGGCATGATTGTGGGCCTGGCCCAGGGGATGAACCTTGAAATTAATGAGATGCCACCATGGGGTCTGTTAAAGTGTTGTGAAGATCTAGGGTGAAGTTTTGACTTCGACAGGCTGCACATAAGGGTATGGAGTGGGGGAATTTTTCAACTTAGACATGTTCTCCTACTTAACTTTCAGTTCCAGTGTTTGTTATACCCACCCCATCTGGTGTTGACCTGTGGGGAATATACGCCTATATATATAATAATATATCTATATATATATATTATATAATATAATAATATATATATATAATATATATATATATATATATATTATATATATTAATATATATATATATATATATATATATCATTAAATATATACAGCACCTACCACGGGCAGGGACCTTTTCAAAAGGAGGGGGCAAAAAACAAAGAAAAAAACAATAACTCACCAGTCCCTTGCCTAAACGCAATTCCCTCAGTGGCGACAAAAGATTTGAATTACTGCAGGAAAATGGAATAAGTCAAGGCTGTCTACAAACAGATGGGCTGGAAGATGGAAGCAGCCACAATGAGTAAACCGCTATGAGTCACCAATCATGTGAGATTAAAGGCACCTTCTTTTGTTACGAGGTGGCGACGCAGTGGGAGGAATGAGAGAGGTCGTTTCTCTCGAGCACCGCCGTTGTAATATCATATATAAACAGAAGATAGGGCCGCCAACGTCGCGTCCGCAGAGATTGAATGTCAAGCGGTCAGAACAGTATGGGAGAGTTTAATAAGCCTCTTAAGCCTTAGCCCTGCAGCCTCAACCCTGTCCAAAATTGAGGGTGGAACCGGATCCACACCCCAAATATGAGAACAGTATTCCATCACAGGGGCGAATAAGACCCTTACATAACTGGAGTAACGTCTGAGCAGAAGAAAAAATTCACGCAATCTGAACCGAATTTGTATGAATGATCTCCAAGATAATTCACTCTTTATGTTTAGTCCAAGAATGATTGTTTTTTATAGACGAGACCTTAGAGCCGTCGAAGAGGATAGGAAAGTTGGAGATGTTTTAGAGAAGTTAGTATGACAAGAATTGAAGTTTTTGAAGTTGAATCTCACAAGATGCGGTTAGCTTCAATGAGAAATCCCGACCATGATCGACAAAAATTTGAATCAGACTGTAACGAGAGGGCAATTCTAGATACAAACGAGGGAGCTACACTTGAAATGAGTGGATGGAGGGAGAAAGTTGATGTTATCGGTATAAGATGAACAGAGTTTAAAGTCCAGCTTCCGAAGATCGTTGATAAAAGTAAAAAAGGAAAAAAAAAAACAAGTTGGAGATAAACAGAATCCTTAGGAACCCAATTAATAAGAACGAATAAGAGCTGTCAATTGTTCCATCTAAACAAGAGCTGAATGGAACGATCTGGAAAGAAAACAACGAAACAGAGTAAAGCAAAGCGCGAAGGTGAAATCCCAGAAGGTATCTTAGAGTACGTAGCGCACGAAGTGCCATAACCCTGTCAAGAGCCCTTAGACTAATTCAACACTACCACACAAGAACTCCCCATAGTCCCTAAGGGCAGAAGACCAAAAATATATTATATATATATACTATATATATATATATATATAATATTTATATATATATTTATATAATATTATATATATATATATATATATATATTATATATATAAGATATATATATATATAATACTATATATATATATATATATAATTATATATATACTGTATATATTAATATAATATATATATATAGTATATATATATACTATATATATATATTATAATATATATATATATATATATATATATATAATATTATATATATATATATATAATATATATATATATATATTTAATATATTATATAAAAGTTAAGATTGAAAAAAGGAGAATCTAGCCTAGAATAATGATAGGGATGTGCTTGTTGTAACGATGAAAGGATGTGAGGTGTGGAAGGAACCTCGAAATATATGGCTAACATTGGCAGTAAACGAAGAAGGATAGTAAAGAGGTTTGATGGTGCAAGAAGGATTATGTATCTCTGGGATAGGTCATTAGTAATGAGGATGTAATGGGTAGAGGTGAGAAAGGTTGAAGAATGGTAAATTGCTGCCAGGTATAGATGAAAATTACTGGTGAAGATGATCAAAAATGGAGGCGAGATGGTGATGAATTGGATTGAAGTTGTGTAACAAAGCATTTATGGTTAGTTCTGAGGATTGAGAGAGCATAATACCTTAATTAAGGGAAAGGGGAAATGAAGGTACTTGGACTTCCACTCAGTGGGAATTTAGTTTATTGAATGTTATAGGGAAGATTATTGCTGGTATTTTGGTCGAAAGAAGGCGTCGAGTGACTGACTGAAGGACTGATAGTTGAAGAACAAGGTGCAATTTAGAAGTGGTAGAGGATGTGTGGAGTCACAATCTTTACATTGAAAACAAATGATTGAGAAAAATGAGAGAGGATTAGAAGAATAAATAATATCTAGATTTGTGTATTTTGCAACAGGCGTTATATAAGATTAACTAGGGAAGTCCTAGGGGTGGCAGGTGTTTAGGGAAATATGGTGTTTGGTGTGTAGGCTTCTGATGGAATCAATAGTATATATGATGATACTGAAGCGTGTGTAAGAAAAAATGGAGTCGAAAGTGATTGGATTATATATAGCGGCAGTCAATGCAGCGGAATATTTATGTCTCCTTGGTTTTCTAATTGTATCATGGATTGGGTTGTGAAAAAGAACAAGAGGTGTGTCGGAAAAGCGATGGCTTGTTCAGAATATTAATAATTATAACTATTATAATGCCGATCATTTGTTTTGTGTGGCCGAATTCTGACAGAGAGTTTGAGAGGATTGAGTGAGAGATTTTGGCAGGTGGTAAAAGAGGGGGTTTGGGAAAGTAAACGATAGATAGAAGGTATGGGTTACTTGATGTGAACTCAGCGAACAGCTTATCAATGTGAAAGTTAATATTGATGTTGAAGCAGCTGAACAAGTGGTCTGAGTTTTAAGATAATTCTGCAAATGCAATGGAGATAATGGAATGCTGATGCAGTGCAAGTAGAAAAAGTTTGATGGCGGTGTGGCCTGATGCAAATTAAATACTTGGTGAATGTAAAAGGAACTCTAAGTCTTGAGTGCCTAGGGTCTTACATGAGGGTGTGTTGTCACCTGTGTAGTAATGCATAGTTGTGAGACTATGGTCTGGAATAAGGGTATAGATCTAAAGTAATATACGTGTTTAGATGGACAATCTAGGGATTGTTTAGATTGAGAAGAAATTAAAACCATGAAGTGGGAGAATGAATGAATTTAGAAAGTTGTGTGGCGTGAAGAAGGGATAAATGAGAATAAATAAAAGTACATTGAGATGGTTTGGTCATGAGAAAAGGATGGATGATGGTTGGTTAATTAAGCGGATGTAATAAGATGGTGAGAATGGATTGAGTCCGTAAAGGATTGCCTGGAGGAGAGAAATGTAAGTTTGGCAAAGGCGAGAAGTAAGGGAGATAATTGGAGTGAATGGTGGGTTTTGTGAGGGTATGGTTGTGGTCCACCTGGCCAAGGGATGATCCCTACTTTGACTTGCAATAGATTCAATACAGCCTTAACTGTATGGAACTTTATCAAAGCTGGCTAAAGTCTGATATATATATTAGACTTTAGCATAAGCTTTTGAGAGGTCCACAAAAGCACTGGATGAAAGGAGAGAATGATGTATTTGGAAATTCTACAAATGTAAGGGAGATTAAAGAGTGGTTGGTAATTCTAAAAAAGCATGGGGTAGAATGGAGTGGTAAATAATTCTATCAAGGGAAATGAGTTAAGAGTGGTGGTCCCTCAGGGTTCGAGTGCTGTGGCCACTATCGTTCCCTCATATATATAGTAATATATATTTATATATATATAATATTATATAATTATAGATATATATATATATATAATATATATATATATATATATATAATATATATATATATATATTATATATATATATATATATATATTATATATATAATATATATTATATATATATATATATATATAATAATATTATTATAATAGTAGTATATATTATCATATATATAATA
>JABUQX010022691.1:0-5000 GCA_015478945.1 Trachelipus rathkii
TTCAGCAAACACCAATCCACACAAAAATACCGATATTGAAGCCCAACCTTCACCAAGAGATCAATCTCGAACCAACTGGGTTAACCAGCCAAGTGAAGCTACCTTCCCCTCTTACTAAATTTAGTTCCAAATAGCATTCTCAATAAAATTCGATAATATAAATACGAGTACGAGTATATATTACTACCTATTATACCTATTAACCTCCGCCTAGTACCTGTATACTATATAGGCTATACCTATACTATCATATACCTCATATCCATATATACTATATATACTCTATATCATATATATATATATATACTATACTATATACTATATAATATATTATATTAGCATACGGTACCTATATACGTTTTAAGTGTGTTATGCGAATTTAGGAAAAAATATATATATAATTTACAGATAAAAAAATAAATTTAAAAACCACCAACCAGGTTTCTCAGAATCCTAAAGGCAAAGAAAAACCAAGAAAGATTTTAAAATAATTTTGGAAACAGTGTGTAATCTTTTTACCAGGAATTGGCCCACTCGGGGGTTTACCATACACAACTCGGCCCGTAAACAGTACTGCTTTCTACCGGGGGAACTGTTTAGTGAAAAACAATCCTTAGGAAAAATAAACCTAGTTAATATATTACATGAATAAATTTATATTATATAAAAAAAAAAAAGTCTAACTGTATTTTAAATGTTGTAAATGATTTGCTGCCATAAAAAATCTATATTCTAGTTAAAAACTGAAGAAAAGAAATAAAGTTTCAGCTTTCTGAAAAAAAAAGTCTTATAAAGGTCTTACTCAGAGATAAAAAGAAAAACATTATTATTGAAAAGGGTTTCATAAACTTCCTATGGTTAATTTGAATCACAAAAATGAAATTGTTCTGTAATAGTTTTTAAAGTTCAGGTTTAAAAAGTACAATTTTTTTTTTTTTAAAAGTAAAATAAAATAAAACTTTATTATTTTTTTTAAAGAAAAGTTTTGTGTCCATATTTTCATGTAGTCAGATATATGCAATAATTTTTCTATTACTGTATATCATCATCAGTTGCCCCTTGCTTCCCCAGAACTATCCTTGTGTTTGGGGGAGAAGGAATTTCCACAACGTACATTCTGCGTGTCGTAAGCGGCGACAAAAAGGACGGTGGTAGCTGGGTTGGGGTTCCGCTATCACTTATTTATCACCAAAGAATGCTCATACATGCCTCGATTTTTGGTGCATGTTTGCGCACCCCACCACCAGTTTTGGGGAACCAAGGGCAGTTGATGATGAAAATTACAACAAATTAATGAAAACCACAACCAGATCTCACACCATATATTTCTAGTAATTTTACGTTACAATACTCAATATAATATTTTTTTTTTTGTCAAAGCCCAACATTTTAAATCTATAATAAACTAGGAATGGAAAATTAAATTAATTGAAGGCACACACACGCAATTTCTTTTCTTCATTTATAGAATTTAAGTTCTATTCAGCCATTAATTGGCAGCTTTACCACTTCCTAAATAAATCAATCAATTGCACAGAAATTATAGCCTATTAATAACCTTTATTCAATGTCTAGATTTGTCTGTAAACCATCCGAGTATACTTACAGAATATTTGTTTAAATAGACTTATAGATCGTTCGGTAAACAATAAAAGATTCCGCTTAAATATATTTTAATGGCCTTTCCATTTTGTACAAACACAAAGTCTAAAAGGGAAACCACTAATTTACTATCTACTGTACCAATTGGTCTTTTTAAATTTTTACTAGACAAGATGGCAGTAATATGGTATTTCAGCTCGTCAAAAAGAAAAATTTAAGAGGTGAATGCAACTGCTTAAGTAGAAGTTAGCGTAAAAACAATACCCATCACAAATTCTTCGGGCGAAAGCCATAGCAGAAAAATTTTGCCCAATATCTGACGAAACATCCAAGGCCGCAGAGTTTAATCTCCAGCTTCATCTAGTCGCCACTCCAAGTCCGACCAAAGTCAAATACCATGCCAAGTTCCGCATATATTTCTCCGTTCTTAAATCGCTAGCTACGGAAAATCGAACTTGATGCTACCGAAGGAAGTGCCCTAAATAGCTAATACTTACCAATTTTATCGTACTGATAACTATATATCTTAAGAGATGTACATATAATCATGTCTATTTTCTGTACAGACGTTTTTGAATTAACATTGTCCCGGTAATTCTGGTTCACCGGGGATACCTCTGGGTCGCCAATGCGACAATTGAGGATCAACGTCGGCCAAAAGAAGTAAACAAATTTATTTTGAGCAGATAAAGGATATATATATATACCTATATATACTATATATATACTATTATACTATCATATATACCTATATCATATATCACCTATATATATAATATATAGTACTATAGGTATATGTATATTAAATATATATATATAATATATATATATATATTATAGTAGATATTATATATAGGTATAGGCCTATAGAAATATAATATATATAGATGGAACAATCTAAAGAATATTTGCCATTGCTAAACACATGAGTAAGAAAACCTTCTTGAAAACGAAGATATGAAATCTATAAATTAATCCTATTAATTTTTGCAAAATCGAACTATTATTCCACCATAATGTAAGAGTTGGACCATGTATTTTTATAAAGACAAAAATATCAAAAAACGTAGGTGTACACTGATATGAACTTTTCGGTCTTATATTTTAATGTATGCATAATAAAAATAAGTAATAGATAATAATAATAATAATACAATAAAATAATCAACTAATTTCAAATTAATTTATTTAATTCGTTGGCAGTTATGTTTGAATACATTACTTACTTATATTCGGCCAATTTCTGGCACTCAAGAGCATGAGCTTCAAGAAGAAGAGGCATTGCTTTATCTATCGCTTCTTCTTTTAAAACCTTATAATATATTATATATATATATAGTATAAACTATTAGTAATATATTAATATATTTATATATACTATAATATATTAAGTATATAATATATATAATATTATATAATAATATATATATAATATATTAAGTAATAAAGAATATATATATAAATAGATATATGTAATATTATATATAGTAATATATATGATATATATAATAATATAAATATAATATATATTAATGTGTGAGAAATAAAATAGAGAGTGTTGTATGGTTAGGTGGTAGGCTTCTGAATGGAATCCCAAATGTGTATAACTACTTAATAGATAGAATGACGGTGTGTAAAAGAATAAATGGGAGTCACATACCCCCGATAGAGGTATTGGCTTTGGCCAACTGAATAGGCGATGTGTTCTTATGGTCTCGGCTTGAGCTTAGTCAATGTTTGATATAATGGGTGGGAGTTATGAAAAGAATTGGAGGTGGGGAGGCAGGAGAGAATAATCGAGTGAGTACCTAGAGAGGTTTGTCCAGTGGGGTTATGGAAAAAGAATGGGGATAGGTTCGGGTTTGGTTAAACGAATGTATAGTCGTTAGCGAGAATTGCTGGGAAATCTTGGAATAGAACGACTAGGAAGAGACCAAAGAAAAAGTGGATTCGGTCAGTTAAAGGAATGCCTGAAGGAAGAGGAGAATTCTGAGAGGTTATGGCAGTAGCCTAGAAGAGGAAGTGGGTAATTTAATGTAAAAGGAAGGGAGTTGAAATTGGCGGGGTTTTGTAGTTGCTCAGGGAGATGAAACGCCTCACAATGGACGATTGATGCCACGTAGTGAGGGGTCATTCGCACTCTCGTGAAGGCCTCATGGGTGTATTTTCTTATTTGCGACCGATTTCTCCACTGGGCATATAAAGAGGAAGATAAAAGGAGGGCTTCTTTTCCGACTTGAGTCATTTTCTTCTCAGTACTTTTCTGTTCCCGGTGTTATGGGCTGCGTGCGGACCTCAATTTCTAATAATAGGGAAATATTTATATTATATATATATACTATATAAATATATTTAGTATTATTAGTACTAATAATACTATTCATTATATATATATATATATATATATATATATATATAATATATAGGTTATACTATATATATATATAAGAGTATGATATAGAATAATAATATATATATATAATAACTATATTTATATATATAAGCTATATATTATAATATATATAGGTTATTCAAAAAAATATAAATAATAATATAATAATAATAAATCAATATACCTACTGTGGCGCTGGGGGTATTTTATATATATATATATATATATACTATAATATATCAGTTAGATAAAGTTATATATATTAGTGAAGGCCTACCATCTACCTCTAACTATAACTTTTTCTGGAAGAAACTACCTTATTGGTAGGCCCTTTTAATCTTTCTTCCAATTTTTCTACTAGAAGGTTTTTGGCTCTCTTGACAAGGGTTTGAGTACCACAAGGAAGATGTTCGGACAAGTGATTATTATAAATAAGATTCTTCTTTCTTCCTCCATATCTACTCTTCCAGCATTTACTTCAAACTCAATGCTATAAAAAAAATCAATGCTGATAAATATATTTTCGTTCAAAAAACTTGAAAACAAAAATCTTTCTTTCTTTAATACAAATCTGGGATCGTGGAAACCGGAGCTGAAAGCCGGAATCAGGAAATTTAAAAATTGTGTCGAGAGAAAGAAAAAAAAAAAAAAAAAAAAAAAAAAAAAAAAATTCTAAGTACCTCTTACCTTAAATTAGGAGCATTTTAATTTTACAGTGGCGGTCTGTGTTAGAAGAATTTTGTTGACTTAAAAGGATTTGCTCCTCTTCTTTTGCAACATCTGTTCCTATAACGCAGGATCTCCTTCTGCATGTACTTTCGAATCCTTGATGCAGTAGAAGAATTGGCTACTACACCTACTTTCAATTTTTATCTCCAATAACAAAATTACTCGTTAAGATCTTAGTGAATGCCCTATATCACCTATATATGAAATAATATTTGCAGGAAGTCTACTTTCTCACATCAAATTCTCAATTTTTACAGTTCGATTCCTCTTACTTTTA
>JABUQX010022691.1:10000-17500 GCA_015478945.1 Trachelipus rathkii
TTAGCACATCCACATACTTCCTTTGCACTGCGAACAACCGCTTCCTTCATATGCTTTCAGATTTGTTCAGTTTCAACTGATTTACCTGCGAGCACTCATAAATACTTATCCTTATTACCTTGTTAATTCTACCCACTTCCTTCCTAATCACCTTCCTCTCCATCCAAGCCCCCACTAACTTAATTTTACATTAAACAACACAATGGGCCGATAATCCCATTCCTAACCCCCTCACCGATTAACATCCAACACATATTTCAACATCTCCTTCTTCAACACAAAATCAATCATACTTTTCACTTCGATATCATCTCTACCTACAGCAACTCTAGTATACTTATGAATACTCATGTGTTTAAAGAAAGTATTACTTACACACATAACCCTCTCCTCACAGAAAACAATCATCTTCCTACCATTCTCATTTTCTCTAGACACCCCAAAACCACCTGTTATACCATCCCTTTTTTGATCACCTATTCAACCATTTACGACACAACACAATCAATCTGAAACTCCTACTCACCCCATTAAAAACATCATTCAGATTATCCCAGAAAATCGCACTGTCTTCAAAATTACCCTCAGATGGACCATATGTCACAACCACACATACCTTGACTTTTTCAAACTTAGATTTAACCATTAGAATTCTAACACTCACACACACAAAATCTACCATAGCTCTGTACTACAAGTCACTCATCAGAATTGCAACTCCTTCTCTCCCCCTCTCATTCCTTTCCACATCACACCACTCATTTTCACAGTTTCCTTTCATCTTTGTTTCAGTCACAGCGAGCAAATCAAATGTGCCTTTCCTCAATACATCCATCATCTTTCTCCTCTTCTCCTCAACATTTATTCCTCTGACATTCCATGTACCCATACGATTCATACATTTTCGCCGAAAGATAGAAGCCGTTTACGGCCTAGCATTGATCAGGAAGACAGAGAGAACCTTGCTGAGAATTATTGCAGTGTGGGATGAGATGTTGACAGCAAAAGGAAGGAAGATCACCAGAGAAAAACCCGATATTATGCTAATAAGCAGGGAACAGGGAGAGATAAATATTAAAACGGGAGAAGGAACTTTATAAAAGACAGGCCACTTTAAATATCTTTTGTTTTGGAGCGGGGAACGATGAGACCCTAGAACTTAATCATAGATATGATATTTTTTAATTTAGCACTATCCTCACTGCACCCACTACTACAGGATCGGGACATCCCTCGGGAAAGTAAAAAAAATAATATTATCGAGTATATAAAGACCGATACTTACCTATGGGAACGAGACATTGGACTTAACACCAAGGCTAAGAACTAAATAAAGGCTTCTGAGATGAACGTGCTAAAAATGATAGTTAGGGTAACAAAAATGGATAGATTGAGAAAAAAGATAATAAAAGAGTTGAAAATAGAGAACATATTGACATTTATAGAAAAGGCCAACTGTGATGGTTAAGGCAACAGTCGAGAGGAGGGGAGGAAACTTGGATGGGTGGAGGGGAGAGAGTGTATGAAGATCAATAACGATGGAGGAGTTTCGTTCAAGACGTCTGACAAGTGCGGGCACTTACAGTAGTATAGTGAAAAGTAATATATATATATATATATATATATATATATATATATATATATATATATATATATATATATATATATATATATATATATATATATATATATATATATAGAATATATATATATATATATATATATATATATATATATATATATATATATATATATATATATATATATATATATATATATATATATATATTATTTTCATATGCATTTACCTTCAACTTTATTATTTATTTTATTATCTGCTTCATTTTCAGAATTATCTTCCCGAAGTTTTTGTTTGCTTGCATTGAATTTATCAATCATTTTTTTACGTTTTCTAAGCATTTCACCTTCATCCAACTTTCTCTTCTTAGGATGAACAACTCCATTTTCTCTAACTTGTGATACCTGTTTATATATATATATATATATATATATATATATATATATATATATATATATATATATATATATATATATATATATATATAATATCTTCATCTACCTCCTGTCCCCAAATTGGGGGGTGAGGTGGGTAACATGCAACGAACAAGAAAAGAAGAACATGACGCAAATCCAAGTCCCATTTATACCTTTAAGTGAGAAGTCATCGCAGTCAGAAAAATCCAACCTAGGGTTTCACTAGACAGCGAAGGACCCTTCCTGGTATCTCGTCAATATGGGGTTTATCCCCTGTAAACCCACAAGCATACCTCACAAAACTCTCGCCATTCACTCCTGTTATACCTTCGCCTCTACCAGCCTCACATTCTTCTCCTTCAGGTCGTATTCCTTTGCTGACTCTTCCACTTTTTCTTCGGTCTCCCAGCCAGTCGATTTCCAGCACACTCACCACTATACATCCGCTTAACCAAACGACTCATCCATTATTTCCACATGACCAAACCATCTCAATGTACTCTCGTTTATTCTCTCATTTATGCCTTTATTCACACCATACAACTCCCTAATGCGTTCATTCTCGTTTTATGAATTCTTCTCACACCTAACACGTCCCTAAGATTGTCCATCTGAACATATATATCTTAAAATCTATACCTCTTATTCCAGACCACTCCTATACATAACACAGGCACACTCACACCCTCATGCAAATCCCTATAAGCACTCAAGGTTTAGTCCCTTCTTACACTCACCAAGAATTTAATCACCAGCCACCTTCCAACCATTCAGAACTTTCCTACTACACTCTGCATCAACCGTTCCCTTTTCATCCAACGTATATACAAAATATTTAAACTCAGATACTTGCTTCAGTTGCTCACGATCTAAACCGACTTCACATCGTGGACATTCCTCACTCACCACCACACCCTTACTCTTATGTACATTTACTTCAAAACCCTTCTACCAATCTTATCAAACTCTCTTCAGATTCGCCACATAAAACCAAATCATCCGCAAACAATAAGCAAGCAGCACCTTCCACTCACTTCATCTCCATCGTTTAACACCTTCCCTGCCACCCCTACCTCTAGTTCTTTCATAACCCCATCCATATACAAATTAAATAACTAAGGAGACATAACAAATCCGTGCCTCAACCTGCTATTAATATTAAACCAATCACTTTCAACTATTTATTCTTACAGACGCTTCACTATCGTCATACACACAATTTTATTTCCATTCAGAAGCATACCACCAACACCAAATATCACTAACACCTGCCACTGAGGTTTCTATTAATCCTGTCATACGCCTGTTGCAAGTCCATAAAACCTAAATTCTTCTTCTTCCTTTCTTTTTTTTCTCAATCATTTGTTTCAATGTAAAAATTTGATCCACATCCTCTACCACTTCTAAATGTACCTTGTTCTTCACCAATCAGTCCTTTAGTCACTCGACGCACTCTTTCGACCAAAATACTACCATATATCTTCCGCTACAACATTCAATAAGCTAATTCCCTTATAGTTCCCCTTATCCCCCTTACCTTTATATATTTGTACAATTACTCCTCTCCTATAATCCCTCAAAGCCATACCCTCCATAAACGCTGACTTCCAAATCCAATCAATCACCATCTCGCCTCCATTATTGATCATTTCACCAGTAATTTCATCTATGCCTGCAGATTTTCCTTTCTTCAGCTTTCTCACCCTACCCACTGCCTCCTCCCTACTAATTACCTCTTCTCCAAAATACCTAGTATTTCTTCTTGCACCATAAAACCCACATACATTCACTTTCACCTCTTCATAACTGCCAATGTTGTGCAGATATGCGAAGTGTTATAAAGTAAGTGAGACGCAAAATCTCTCTTGTCTAAAGCATGAACTTGCACTCAAATAGTCTTAACAAATGGATCTAATTATACAAAAAAAAACCAAGCCACATATCAAAACTTGAGATATTGAACTTCAAAGATTCCTAAAGGTGCAAATGAATGGATGAGGGATGGTTCAAAAGAATTTAATTGGTATGGTAACTTATGGCGACGGTTGGTTCTAATTTGCAAAACATTTCAATTTCACGGAATGCTTCCTTTTTGCGTAACTACGCCCTACTATATCAAAGGAAAACAAACTTGTAAAACACGTTCATGTCCTCTTGAAGTTAATTTTTTCATCTTACCTCTTCGTCTTCAACATCTTTATCATCAGCATTATTATCTTCATTGTTCTCTTCATCTTCTTCCTCTTCAGACGAAACTATTTCATTCTAATTATATATATATATATATATATATATATATATATATATATATATATAAGATATATATATATATATATATGTTATATATATATATATATATATATATATAATATATATATATATATATAGCATTATATATATATATGTATAGATATATATAATGGTTACATATTTTACATATTTAGATATCTGTAGGATGAGAAGGGAAAGGATGATGCAGGCAGGAAAGCTAGAATGGCAGGAAGGTGGCTGGCAACAATCGTTGGTGAATGTAAAGGACTAAGTCTGGAGTGCGAGGGTTTACATGAGGTTTGTTGTTACCTGTGTTATTGTATAGTAGTAGTGAGACTATGGTCGGATAAGAGGTATTGATCTAAAGTTCAATGTGTTCAGATGGACAATCTTGGGGTGTGATGTTAGTGTGAGAAGAATTGATAAAATGAGGAATGAACGTATTAGAGTTGTGTGTGAAGAAAGGGGTAAACGAAAGAATAAATGAAAGTATGTTGAGATGGTTTGGTCATGTGGAAAGGATGAATGATAGTCGGTTGGTTAAGCGGATGTATAGTGGTGAGTTAGTTAACCGACCGAAGCTCGGGAGACCGAAGAAAAAGGTGGATAGAGTCAGTAAAGAAATGTTCGCAGGAGAGAAATGTGACTTTGGCAGAGGCGAGAAGAAGGTGCATGAGAATGGCGGGGTGTTGTAAGGGGTATGGTTGGCCCACCTGGGCCAGGGGATGAACCCTACACTTGACGATTTACCATAGTGAGGATCCGTCGCGGTCCCGTGAAGCTCTAGGGTGGATTTTCTGACTGCGACGAGTTCTTACTAATTAATGGTACAGAGGGGGCGGTAAGGCTGGGCTTTCTTTTCGACTTTTGTCATATTCTTCTACTGCTTTTCTTTTCCGATGCTTGTCACGCACCTTACTCCAGTCTTGGGAATAAAAGGAAGATGTTAAATATATATTCCAAAAAATAAAAAATACCTCACACACGTTTACCGTAAACAATTCAACCCCAATTTTTAACCCCAATAGATACCCTAATATAACAAAGAAAGACCCTCAGGCAAAATAGACAACCAAACCCAGCTCAACTAAACCAAATCATAGACCCAAACAATAGAAATAAATACATTAATCAACACAAATCAAAGAGATTTCTGAAAGCAATAAACCCAAAATTTGAATCACAAGACGAAAAGAACACAAATTTTTCGAACAATAAAAAATAAATCCACACATCACATACGGAACGCGCTCCAACACACGCAGCAATACAAATAAAATTCCTAGTCCAAAAAAAATCAATGCAATATCATCATGTCACACTATTCAAAGGTTAGCCATAAATCCACAATTCCGCTAATGGACATAATTAAACGACTTAAAAAATTAAAAATAAATCAAGAAGACTCCCCATTCACCCCCCACCCCCTCCAGAAGTATTCAACAATTACAAACAAAAACTAAAATCACAAGCAGTAAGCCCAGACCAAATATCAAATATCCACAAACATTTGGGAACCAAGTCTGTCTAAGCCCTCATCCAAATGTTTAGCACAACATGGCAAACTAACATTTACTCTCTCCTCTCTGGGAACACACTCATATAACTCCTATATTAAAGCCAGGTAAACCACCTAGCAACCTAGCTTCATACAAGCAGACCAATTTCACTACCCTCCACAATATCCAGTATTGGAAAAATTAATACTCAATAGGATCCTACCCTATATTTCTCTATCTAACACACAACATGGATTTAGACAAAAAAATCCTACAACTACTCTCCTAACTGATTTAACAAAACATATTCTGAGTGGCTGTAACCAAAATCCTCCCCCCTCCTTCTCTTGCGCCATTCTAATAGCAACAGATATCAACAAGGTATTCAACGCAGTTCCCCCCCAACATATTTTAATAAGATAAAATATCAAATACTAACATGTCCACTAAAGACAAAAAAAATAGTGGCAAACTTCCTATTAGGAAGTACAGCTAAAGTTATCCAAGGACGATACTCCTCCCGTACATATAAACTATTTAAAGGTGTCCCCCAAGGAGCCATTCTCTTACCTACTCCTCTCGTACATATAAACTATATAAAGGTGTCCCCCAAGGAGCCATTCTCTTACCTACACTTTTTAACCTCTTTATGTGCGATTTCCCAACCCCTCGTCTCTTTATATAAAAATTAACTATGCTGATAATCTAACTATTATCGCTCAGCATCAACAATAAATACAGCTCGCACAGAACTACATTATATAGGAAAACTGGGACAGTGGTTGACATTAAATAGAATGTCAGCCTCACCCCAAAAATCCTCAATTACATTATTCATACTGCATAAAAGAGAATCACCTAAACATCCAGCAATTTATCTTTTAAATAATAGATTCCATCTTAATAAACATCCAATCATCTTAGGATTGACATTCAATCCACATATGACATTCGACCCCACACATAAACAACATCACATCCAAAGTCTCACATAAGTTAAATGCTCTGAAGGTATTAACAGGAACTAGCTTCGACCAACATAAAGAAACCAACTCTATAGTATACAGACATCATCTTAGCCCATTTTTAAACTGCACAGCCCGCCTGAGCCCCCACAATATCAAAATCTAACATTCAGAAACTGGAAGTAGTCCAAAATAAAGCCCTTAGGGTAACAGGCTACCTCATCATCACACCTAAGCATCCCCCTCAAACAGAAACAAAAATTCTCTCAATAGGGGCAAATCATGACATGATAGTATGTCAATTCTATAGAAAACCACTCAACAAATAACCACCTCCAACTAGAAATAAAAAGACCACACCAGGAAAATACTATTATGTTATATAAAAAAAAAATCACACCAGCACTATACTATTCTAACATCCACAACAACACGCCTCCACCCCACAGCCAGATACCCCCATCATACCCCACATTCATATCCAATTAACCCAAAGAACGGTTTTTGCATATCCAAAGATCCCATACAGAACAAACTTTCGACCGGCAAACACAAGTAATGTAATGCCGTCCAGTCTCCGCTCTAGCACCATCCCACCCTTTAGGAATACAAATTTTAAAATCCTAATAAACCCTCCACCTACTGTCAAAGATGTCCCTCGCAGACAAACTACGATACAAAATAACTCTTACTAGACTATTCTGGGCCCGGCCTGCAGTGGTGGAAAAATATCTCGAGGTCGCCCGCTTCCCGCAGGAGGGAAGCGGGGG